>SNQN01013000.1:0-14481 GCA_008642245.1 Bassia scoparia
CCATATTCATCTCGCATTCATTTGTAATTCCTTTCCAATTTGCGTATATAATATTATATTATCCTTTTTTACCATAGTTGTTTATTACTCTTAGCGTTGATTCTAGAAAGTGGATGCTTTTCTGTTAGTTAACTTGACCAGTTGGACCTCTATTTATATTTGACATTCCTAGAAAACAGTTTTTGATACCAACAAAAAGATTCTCTTATCTAATAAAAAGTCGGATGTCTGATTAAGCCTCGAAGAAGCTTCTATTGATTTAAGCCCTTTCTGAATTCATGCTTTTTAAATTCCGATGACCAAGCCTTGTGCTTTTATGTTGGATTTTATCTGAATAATGTGAGTGTTATAGGTTTTTGTTAGCAATTAGATCATTTTCGTAGGTTTGTTTGGTGGTTTCAGCCTTTGAGGGTTCAATGTTGCACAATTCTTATTAAATGAGCTTGTATATATATGAAATTATCCAATCGCACTAATCTCAACTGTGAAAGCTTATATTCTGCCTGCACTAAATTCATGTCTTTAGTTGTCTCTTCATTATGGTTATAGTTTAAACTGCCATTGTTCGGCATAACCACTTATAATAATGCCCAGTTTTTATGTATCATGTTGCTCGTAGTTTTGTAGTACTCAATGTGCGCTACTCTTATTTATTCTCCACCTTAGAGACCAAGTAATGATCTGTGCATGAAAAGGTACTCGAACGAATACTTCAATCTTCCTAAAGTTCAACAGCGTTGTGCATGCTAATTTAACACATTTCTTTTCCATGGAGACTTTAGCGTAAAAGAACTCTATTGTGGTTAAAAGTATAGCTCAATCTAATGATAGAAGTTCAACAACTTGTGCGATGTTTGTTACAGATCCCAAGCACTAAACTTACTCTTCCTCTTCTTCCTTCGATCCTGCTGCTGCCACTGGATTGCTAGTGTTGCGCTCTCACTCACCTCATTTGCAGCCCCCAACACCTTCTTGCTTTTCACCTAGCTGCTTCTACTGCCCATGCACTACTGCTGCTACTGTACGGTGTTCTAATTGATAAATACTATTAGCATTGGGTCTATCAAAGTAAACTTACGTCGCTGCAATGTGTTGTCTGTTGTTTTTATTGGAAATGTAATAAATTAACAACGATGTTTTTGTCGTCCTTGCATATCATGACTTAAACGATCAGTTTATTTCTCTTGCTTGTGTATATATTAAGTTTGAAAAGTTAAACGATGTATTCTATTTTTAATTAATCATAATATGATATTAATTTTATTATTATTTTTTGCATTCTTATTATTATCATTACTATGATACTATTAACACTCATTAATTATAAAAAAAAAATTAGATTGATTGGTGAGTCAAACCTTCCTAATAATAGGTTTATTGAATTATTGAATTACATTAGCTACCTATAGAAATGGTTAAACCGTTGCAATAGGTCTATTCCAATATAAAAATAGACCTATAGCAACGGTTCAAGCCGTTGCTATAGGTGTATTCCAATAAATGAAATGGACCTATAGCAACGGTTGAACCGTTGCAATAGAGGTATGGCAACGGTTTAAACCGTTACTATAGCTCAAAGTAACCGTTGRCATAGCTCAAATAAGCTGTTGTCATAACTCATATTAACCGTTGCAATAGACTTAAGGCAACGGTCAAAATGAACTGTTGCGATAGGTTGAAAAACTGTTGCCTTAGTTTTATACCAACTGCACCAAACACAACGGTTAACAACCGTTGRCTTAGGTCTTTTGCAACGTTTATACGCATATATAGTAACGGTGTTTGACCGTTGCCATAACTAAAACATGTAGTAGTGACATGATTTAAGGATCATTTTTGTCATATTATGACGAATTGAATTATTTTTTGTTGTTATCAAGGGCCAACCAAAGTAGTTAATGTGCATATTTCAATTGCAGAATGCAACCAATAGCCTATGTAGGATTTGAACCTACATRTTCTGTGTAAACCACAAAGTGCTCGACCAATTTAGCTAATAGGCTTACATCATAAAACACATTTAATGCACCTGTTAAGTTGTTAATGTAATTCTAGAAGAGAGCAAAGCTAGAAAACATATTACACAGTATATAATAATTAAACAATATATAGTAGTATTGTACTARTATCATGAACATATCATGATGTTCTTAAATCCAAAGTTACAATTATGATAGAAAACACCTTTGACTAAAAATATCGCAAAAACTACAACTAAAAGTCTGAGAGTACTTTGTTYCATATAAAATGTTGTCACTTGTCAGGTAGAAGAGATTCATTTCTTATAATCTAAGATTAGTTTATCTTAGATTAATCTTGCAACAAAAGTATTACAAATAAAAATACATCTTTCGGCTAATGAGCAAAATGCCTACTACAAAAATACATCTTTCTTATAATCTATGATTAGTCATAATGTAGAATTGTAGACAACATACAYGAGATATCTGTATTCAACATGCCTACTGCAGCATATACAAAAAAATTCATACAGAAGCCATTCCTACAAAGCAACAGCTTGCACCGCACTAGTAGCAGAAGGGTAAGGAACAATGGTGTTTGATAAATATACTGTCACCATACCTTGGGAGCTTTTGACCAGCAATGCAGAAGTAATCAAAACTAATCTGAAGCAATAACAATCAATAAAGAATTAATTCGCATCCATCAGAAATAATTCCACCATGTAACGAGAAGGAATCTCAAGGAAGAAAACATACCAGACGGACACTAAAAGCTTTAGCAAAGCCATCAAGAGTAGCATCTGAATACAATGGACCAATTCCACCATAGAAAGATACCCAAAAACAAAGATACAATTTGTTTAGTCACGCACTCAAGTGATACAAGGATGATACATTGATWGATACAATGGAAACATCAATCCATGTTCAATAGTAACACTGTAGTGTTCTGCCAACCAACACTTGAACACTACAAGATCAATAATAATTTACCATATCATAAATAGATTATTGTTGTTCAACACTTTTAACAACATAATCTATCCACATTTCGGGGAAATAAAAACTAGAGAAACAACACATCAGTCAAATTGGCAACATATAGAAAGGAAATAAAAAATGTCTGCAACCATTGGTAGTAAGCTAAAATCTGCATGTTAGAGACACAACGTAAAATGCTCTAGCTGATTGACCATGACAAATGTAGATAATCATATAGTATTAAACCTTTTCTATATTGTCTATTATAGGAAACCCTCTACCTACTGAAATAATCTGGCACAAACTAAAAACAATATTGTATTAGCTTACCTTACGAAAAGCTAATCTATGGTGAACCAAATGAGAATCAAGACTTCGAGGCACATCTGAGGATCCACCACCAACACACACCGACATTATCTCTACTTTCGGGGCCACAACAACAWTAGTTTGCAACAAATAATACTTCTTTCGCAATTTATAAACACACTCGGCCATCCCCCATATAGGACAATCCCTGGAGCAACATCACATTCACAAGGAGACTTAAGGGATTTGAAAATAAAACAATGCATAAGATGCAATCTTATAGTAACAAATGATCCAAAAATCCATTGTATAAATTCAATGACCTGAGTGTATGGCTTTTGTTTAATTAATGCTGATGAGGATGCAATAGCACGTTCAAAAGATTATCCAAGGGTCGACAATATCATTCATAATTATAATTTCAAGCTCCTAACTTGTTGGAAAGAAAGATGGAAAAATTGGAATACGCTAGGAAAATCTGGAATTTTCGATGAAGTGAAGAAATCTGGAAATATCTGGTTGGAAGGATTAATTATGTTGTATTTTATTTTATTTTATTTATTTAGTCCGAATTATTACTAGTGTAGATTTAGTATTTAGCATGATTTATAATTGAGGGTATTGATAATTATGAAGGTACGATCGAGAAGCATAAATATCTAGGTAGTTAAGCATTGAAGTCCGGTGATAGATATTTAGGATAAAGGTAGTTAGGATATTTTGGAAAGAGTCATATCTCATAAATATCAATTAGTTGTAGATATGAATTGTATTGAAAAAGGTTTTGAATTTGCAATAAACATGAGAGAGAGAATTTGTGTTTAATCTTCTTTGTAATTCAGAGAAAACCTTATGGGTTTGTTGGTGTGGCGCGAAATCAGCTTTTGAATAGCTACTAGTCGGTTGTTCCTTTTAGGGCTGTGTTCCACATGGTGAGTTAAGATCCTTCGAATCTTTAAAGATTTGAAGTTATTTTCAGTTTTCAAACACTATCAAACACTTGTTCACATTTCTTTGGATTGTGAGGATTCTTTCCTTATAAATCCACATCAAATGCACCCAAACAAAATCACACCTATGACCCAAACATGTCAAACGAGATTGAGTCACATTCAGAAAACATAAAACCAAACTCATGTCCAGAAATATGCTAAAATGAACAAAAATCATAACCTAATTACAGAACTTAGCAACAACCAGTCAACCATATAAATGGAAATTAGAACATTAAAAGAGAATTAAAGCATTAACTACCAACAATATATATACGAGATAGTTAATAAATAGAAAGTTAATTGATTATTAAAAGTCATTCAATGATACGTGAACTAAACCAGGAAATTCCAAAACATTTTAAATTTTCTAAAAAAAACCAAACACTAAGAAATTGTGAGCAACACGGTCGAAGAAATAAGGCAGTTCATTGTCGGATGGCGAACAGACTCAAATACCAAGAACAATAATGAAGGAACCTCAAACGAATATCTAATTACACCAAATTAAATCGGACCCTACTTAATGTCACAGATTTATCAAGAAAACAATGTATTAATGAGCTACTGAAACACTCATAATTTAAAAGAAGATGTAGAAATTACCAGATATTAGAGGGCAAATAACTCCTCAGATCTCCAATTGAAGGAAGAGATGTGTGGAGAAGGCTGAAATAAAGTTGAAGTTGTGGAATTCAAACCTTCGACACAAGTTGAGAATAAGACAACGTAGTTAGGAAAACATGAGATCAAGCAATAGCTACTGTTAAACTAGGCTAACGGCCTATCTAAAGGGAGTTTCAGTAGTTGCGAGAAAATGATGCTTACCCTGTGGAATGCAGAGAATGAAGACGATAATTCCACAGCGGATTGCTTCTAAATAGCTCAAGCATTCCCATTCCAGTTTTGTTTGTTTTAGAAACTAGCCGTTGCGTACACGGCGCGTGATGCGCGCGGTGCCCGGCGGACGGTAAACAATGAAAGTTTAATCAGAAAAATCAATAATCACAAGGCTATTGTGATATGTATTGTATGTTTTTAAGGGGAGATCATTCCTACCATCTTACATTGATTAATGAGTGAGTATATACAATAAATATATGCAGTAATATTAAGATATTATATAACAATCTTGACTTGATTCAAATTATACTTCGATTGAATAATAGTCATTGTCTAAAAGAAGAGAGAAATGAAATCAATAAGTAGATGTGACGCCCATAACAATTCTAGAACTACACCGAGAAATAAAACCAACTGAACAATGATCCTTTCTTTAACCTCTCATGCGGATTGGCATCATCAAACTGATCAGCTCAAAAAGAACAAGCACAAGGCTTATTCCCTCCAATTCCTAGTGCAATTAATAAAATCCCCTGAAGAATGCTGCATTTTCTACTAGAGTTGCTGAAGGACAAATTGAACCAACAAAACTCAACATGCTTGAAAGCAGGAACTGACACAGATAGTGCCAATGTGCACATCCCCTACAAACAATAAGAGTTGACTTTGCACATATCACAAAATCCTTCCATCTGCCATATATATATTTCAAACCCTGAATTATTCCATTGTATTTGATGTCGTGAGGATTTTGAACCCAAATACGGGTATAAAAAAAATCTAGAAAACTTTACGAAAAGGAAGTAACCTGAATGTTAAGTTCCTTAGTTACATAAGAATCAACAGTAACACCATTACATTTGAGGAAGTAAACCAACTCTTATCAAATATCTACTAACACCATTACAAGTATCTTCTTTTTACATACATTGCTTAATTTAATTATTAGAACATATCAGAATTGATATTAGTTGTAAATCAAACTTTGGTAGCTCTCGTGTAAAATGATTTTAGTTAAACCTGTTTTTAAGTAAACAGAACAGAGTTTTAATAGCTAAACTTTGTTATGGTCGAATGTCACTCAAAATCCAGGAATCAGGTATTGCATATATCAATACAAGACACACCTAGTTTTGCATTTCATGTGTTTTTAAATGTACCTACAAGCCACAGCACATCCGTGTTTCCTAATTCACGTGAACAGTATTACAAATTATATTGCTAGCTTATCCAAGAGCTGTTATATTGCAAAGCAGAATTTAAACAGCATGGCTCACCTTTTTTAGCACAAAACCCAAATATAAATAGGCTACTTACCACTCATTTGGTGACAATGTGTCTGAGACAAATAAGAAAGATAAACTAAAATTTTGCGCATAATTTGGGAGGCACACTGAAAAGGAATTCAACAAAGTTTATTTTTCTTTTTTTTTWAAAAAAGTCCTACTGAACCTAGTCATGATAATAGAGATGGAGAAAGAGAAGGGAACTCACTTTTATCTTAATTCCTCATAAGCTCAACAAATTTTGGCTTCTTCAAATATTCATCAACAAATTGATGATAGTGAAGGATGAACTTTTTCACCGTCGCACAATGCTTTGTAGCCAGGACTAAAAGAAAGAAATCAAGCTATCAAATGTCATAGTGAAATAGCAGGCCAGTAATAACACATTAATGCCCCAAGTCACACGGTTGACTCACATAACAGATATTAATAGCGCCAAAATAAATCTGTAACTCAGTTTTTGAATCAAAGCACAAACAATAAAAAAATTCAGGATGATATGTACATATCACCTGAGCACGGATGAAACCTGAGAGAACAAAAGTAGAGGTTGTGCCGGTGTAGACACCCCTTTCATCCAAACGACCAACATTGATTTGGACTGAAGCGTGGTCCTTGGCGGTGATAAGGCTGTTAGTCGCCGAGCTGAAATAATACGATATCAGAGGTAACCAAAGTTAGTTATAAGGCTATACTACAACACAACTCCGACCAAGTAGAAACCAAATTAGCATGATTGATACCATTTCCTGGGGATGTAAACTGTAAAGATCCATAATATATATCTCATCATTTTGCATCTTGACTGAGTTTTGAGGTGATTACGGGATAACGCAAAAATCTGCTACATTAACGTGAAAACTTCAAAATCATGTATCAATGTTTTCATTCTAATAAAGAYCACTTTCAACAAGAATACACATTTTTAGATTTCGTTCTACTATAATGTGAAACACTATGTGAATTAAAGCATGTTTCCCCTAAATTTTTATGTTCAAAGTTCAACAATTTGAACATTAAAGCAATCCTATAAAACACATACAATTTGAACACTAATTCGAGTTAATCTACAGAATTTTGATGATAGAATAGCCTCATTTTTCTTTTGCTCATGAAAATTTGGATATTTGTAAGAAATTCAATAATCAGATTAAACTCAACAGCCAAACAATACTAAATTCAAAAGAAAGAAAACATAAATCAACTCAAATATACGAACAAATATAACTCCATAAAAAAGCTAATATGAAGCACAAGCCATATCAAACTAAACATTCACGCTTGGGAGTTGAAAATGGCACCATAATATGAAGCACAAGCCATATCAAACTAAACACATAACTCATCTACAACACGTCCAGTTCTTTCTAGTAACATCTCTAGGGTCTAAAGAGCTTCATTACTCCTTATATATTTCAGAAATTTTCGCAGAAGTCAGTTGGGCATTAGATTCCTCCTAGCTAATAGGGCAAGCCATAATAACCCCTAAATTTTGGCTAAGAAAAATGAAGTATCGTCTATGAATATGAGAATTAATCCTATAGCCTAAATTATCTCTGGTTGCTCATTCATATATTTCAAAAGAAAAGAAAAAACATATTACTATAGCCCATTTTGAACTTATATACTCTTCCCAACTTTTCAAAAAGGCGATAACTCAAACCAAAACCATTTACTACGAGAAATAAATTTGGCTAAGAAAAATGAAGTATTGTTCTATGACTATGAACTCACAACTGCACTGTCCCATCCATCACTTTCTAATGTGCCTCTCCCCACCTTCACTTTTAATGCTTCATTTGCTTGTTGATGTGTGCATCCAACTCTTGCTGCAGTGTTGAAAGTTGTGATGAGGCTGTTCTGCTCTTTCATTGCATCACTGAACTTTGCCTTCAAAATCATCCTTTTCCTACATAAAAACATTACAAAAAATCGAAAATAACTTTACAGCAATCAATTTTGATAAATAGTCACACCACCCTGACCTTCAGCAAGCTTCGACTGAAAATCTTGGGCTTTAGCATCTGCTTCTGAATATGATTATCTGATCAGCAAAGCTAGCCTGAAAAATCATATCCCAATAGCAGAAAAATATAGTTAGAAATTATAAGTCATTGTGTGACATGTCTTTTGTGCCCGATTAGCCAATTGAGGTGGTTAAACACCATATTGTCGAGCTCTGTTTTCTTGCAGTTGTAAATCAATAAGATACAGTAAGATTTTAAAAAAGTTTCATTCAAAATTTATCAAAATAGTGTATACTTAAATAATTAAACTATGGTTGAATGGCTTATCAATTCATATAAAGATAAAAAAAGGAAAAAATCAATGCAAAGTTGTCAAGTCGTTAGGACATTATGTGCAAAATAATGTTCTAAATAAACTATATTTATCGTATTTTATCAGATGCAGTAAACACTGTCTGTCTTCAGGATCTATCTAAAAAGAATTGCTTTCTTTTTAATTTCTATTCATAATTTTATAGACACTAATATTGACATTTTAACACAAAAAAGAGGTTATTCAAGACAACAAAGTTAGAATGTTTGTACCTGGCGGGTATTTGCTCAAGGATATTGTTGGAAACATGTATTGCCATTGTACTTTAAGTGTTAAAGCAAGCATTATTGTAAAGAAGTTGATATAAGACATCAGTAAATTAAAGCCAAGTTATAATCTGAATAGGTAATGAGCTATTTATCCTAAACATTATTAATAACAATACATGGCCAGTTGATCTACATTAATAGTAATGCAGCAGAAGCTCAGATTGTATTGGTTTGAGAAAAAGAAACGCACAACATATATATACATATAACTTTTAATATATAATGACCATTATATATACCTTAACAAAGCAGTCATGGAAATGGAGTCTAAGAAGGAGGCGCACTCTTTTGCAATGGCCTGAGCAACACAGAATACGTTCTGCTCAGTTGCAGCAGTGTGTGACTTTAATTGAGGCTAAAACTTTCAACTATCAAGCTTTCTTCTCACTACGACGTTTCAAGTAGCTCCGGGTGTCATTTCCTCCTGTAATGATTCCACTAGAAACTATTTGAAAACAAAATTGACTTAGCAAATGCCAAAGATGATGGTGAACAATAATACAATTGATAAAATTTGAACCAAAGTCCAAACCTATAGATCCTTAAATAAATTGTGAAATGGATAATGTTATAAATGTTAATGAATAGTATACTAAACCATTGCACTAAATTAAGAGAAACTCACATAGACTTATACAATTAATACCTTCATTTTACCACTAGACATATCTACTACGAAAATAAAAATTCCAAAACACACACAAATTCACCACTAAAAATCTTCATCAAAAAACAATTAGGTATAAGACATTAGAAACTTGAAATTCAAACATTATCCCAAAAAATTAAATTAAAAATTTAACTTACTCGTTCAAATTTCATCTTCGTCAAAAGTCTATAAATTAATTTCTTTGATGCATTCTTTTAAAAGGACACAAGAGCAACAAGTACAAATCAAAATCCTTTTTCATTTATCAAAACAGAAATATAATGCTTTAACCAAGCCACGTGCATACATGAAAAGAGGAGTTTCGAAGAGACATAAGTTTCACAACTAAATTTCCGAAAGAAACATAAAACAACCATGACAAGCTTCCTAAAATATCATATATAAAAACAACTAAATCTTTACAACAACCATAAGTGTTTCATTTTTTTCTAAAAAAATACAAAAATCAAAAATTAATCCTGCCAGAAGATGAACAAACAGTTCCAGAACAGTAGAATTTCAACATAAATCAAGTAACTCTTAAATCTAATCCTCCAAATTCCCAACTTTTCAAAGATGAAAATATCATTCCACAATTAGATCATTAAATTCGCATGCAATTTCACAAATTCGTACCAAAATTTCATCACAAGCTACAATTTAGTCAAAGTAATTCAATCAAAACAAATTACTCGTAAAATAAAATTAAAAAATGCGTAACAATACATCAATAAAATGCAAGAAATCAGACCGGACTACAAGGAAGAAATCCATCGAAGAATTAACCGCAGCTCTAATTATACTTCCAGAAACCTTAATCAACTTTAAAAACTAACAATCAACCCAAACTCCCCAAATTAAAAAAAAAACTCTAGCAGGAAATAACTTCTAAAATAAAATCAAATAAATGAAGCTCAAATCTAAGATTAATTATAAAAACACAAACCTCCAAAAGAGTGGCGAGAGTAGACGAGGAGAAACGAAGGGAATTGAGAATTGAAATCCACCATAACCTCATCGAACGAAATTTGCTSTGAACTTTTTCAAAGTCATTTAGAAATGCCCCCAAATTCGAAACCCTAATTCAAGGGACCAAGAAAATTACCTTCATATGCTTTTTGTTTTTATCTCCATCCGATCCCATCTCCAACTCGAAGCTCGAACATCAACAAAGAGGAAGAAGGGTAGTAGCTTTTCCTAGCTCCAAACCAAAGCTTCGAAATCTTCACCTCTAGCAAACCGACACCGGGAAAACGACARAAGGGTAAACACCAGGAAGAGGGAGAAGGGTAGCATCTTTTAAACCTCTAAGCTTCATGGAGTAKAGAAGCTTGTGGTTGAAGGAGAAGTTAGGTTTAGCAACAACTCTAACATCAACGTTGTACGGTATGGAAAAATGTGATTTGCAAGGGATATGAGAGAGTGGGCTTTGGGGTGGGCTGTGGGGGCTGATTGCATGTGGGTTTGGGTTGTGGGCTGGGGGGTTTAGTACGTGGGTTTGTTGTCATTGGGTTTTGGATGTGAATTGGGCTGGCTTGCATGACGTGGGCTGTGGGTGGGTCCGGGGAACTGTTCCCCTTTCATTTGAACAATGGCATGTTGTTTGCTTTTTATATTGTATGGATATATATACGTAATCTACCTTGGGAGAGGAGATTATATACTTTAGGAATTCGGTCATTGCAATATATTACTCAACCCTACAATTAATTTATATTCAAGAAATAGAATAATAATTGGTGAACCCGAAACCTAGAACTACTTCTCATACTTGTTAGACTTAACTTAACGTTATTAATTAGTTTAATATATTTCCCATTTTTTATATCGTCTCAAATAATTATTAGAATTTCTAAATTTAAGTACTTGTGATTAGACTCCTTGTGGATACGATACCTTACTCACCCTATATTTACAGTAATTGACCCGTACACTGCGGTAGATTAGGTAGCGATCAAGTTTGGGCGTCGTTGTCGGAGGGCAATTAGTGAATATCATATAAAGAGAATTTAGATATTACTTTAGACATATTTTATATATTTTTTTTCGAATCTGATCGTTATCGTGTTAGTGATTTACATACATCGTGTACTCGTGACTTTTGTGTTTGTTAGTGTCATACGAAGTAGTATTTTGCTTTTACTTTTGTTTTATTTTTATTTTTATTTTTTTGTTTTCATTACTTACGTTAGTTAGTTTGTTTCATTCAATTTAATAATTTTTTTTCAAGTAACTAAGTCTTTATTTATTATTACTATTTTATTATTATTAGTTTTGTTTTTTAAGTTATGCACGTAAATAATAATCCGTTTATATATTTTAATCCAGAAATTGATCGAAACTCGCTGCGATAAGGAAAAAGAAGAGGTTAGAAGAACAACACGCATTGTTAGATTGGAATTTGAGCTCTTATTTTTAGATATTGAAGAGATGGGAGAAGAGCAACCCGCTCGTATTTTGCGTGACTACGCAATGCCAATGCTGGGGCAACTTCGTCAAGTATCGTAAGACCTTCTGTTAATGTAAAAATTTTGAGCTTAAGCGTGCTTTAATTAATATTGTTCAACAACATCAATTTAGGGTTTTCCTAGTGAAGATCCTAATGAACATTTAGCTAATTTTCTGAAAAACAATACGATTAAGATTAATGGAGTGAATGAAGAAGCTATTAAATTAAGATTATTTCAATTTCACTAAAGATAAAGCTAAAAAATGTTGATCTTAATGCATCTATTCTTTTACTACTTGGAATGCTTTATCTCAAGCCTTTCTTAATAATATTTTCCACCAGGTAAAACTGCTAAATTAGTAATGATATTACGAATTTTATTCAATCTGATGAAGAATCATTATATGAGGCATGGAAAGATTTAAAAAATTAAAACGTCAAGTTCCTCATCATGGTATAGCCTCTGATTGGCTACTAATTCAAACTTTTATAATGCTTAAATCATCTATTAGAATCACTATTGATGCTGCCGCAGTTGTGCTTTAAATGGTTAAACGACGAAAAGCTAATAATTATTAAGAAAATGGCTTTTAATAATTAGGTTGTTCTAGCAAAAGGTCAATACCTAAAAAGAATTCAGGAATGTATGAATTGGATGGTATAAACATTTAAATGCTAAAGTTGACAACTTAGTTGAAATTTTCAAGTAAAAGAATAAGTTAGGCCAAGTTCTAATGTTGATATGGCATGTAATTGGTGTGGGGGTGCACATTTAAATGGTGAATGCACTAATATTGAACAGGCTCAATTTGTTTCTAACAATAATCGTTCACAAAATGACCCCTACTCTAATACTTATAATCCTGGATGGAGAAATCACCCTAACTTTTCATAGAGAGATCAAGGGAATCAAAATAGTAATAATAATTTTAGACCACAAAATCCACCTAGTTTTCCTCAAAGACAACCACAACAAGAGACTAAACCTACATGGGAATTAGCTATTGAAAAACTTGCTAATACTACTTTTGAAAGGATCAATAATTTAGAAAATAAAGTTGATTAATTAGCTAATGCAATTAATGCTAGAAGTCAAGGATGTTTGCCTAGTAATACAGATGTTAATCCTAAAGAACAATGCAAAGCTTTCACTTTAAGAAGTGGTAAGAACAATGCTTGCATGCTTTTGATAAATTGAAACAAGAGTTAATTTTGGCCCCTATTGTAGTTGCTCCTAATTGGAATTTGCCTTTTGAGTTAATGTGTGATGCTAGTGATTATGCTCTTGGTGCTGTTTTAGGACAAAGAGAAGATAAAAAGTCACATGTTATTTCTTATACTAGTAAAATGCTCAATGATGCACAATTAAACTATGCAATTACTGAAAAAGAATTACTTGTTGTGTTTGCTATGGATAAATTTAGATCTTATCTTGTAGGTTCTAAAGTAATTGTTTATACAGATCACTCAGCCTTGAAATATTTGTTAAATAAAAAGGATGCTAAACCTAGACTTATACGTTGGATTCTTTTATTGCAAGAATTWGATTTAGAAATTAATGATAGAAAAGCCATTGAGAATCCAGTAGCTGATCATTTATCTAGGTTAAAAGTGGCAACAAATTCTGACATTCCTATAAATGACACGTTCCCTGATGAACGTTTGTTAGCCGTGGCAAATATTCCTTGGTATGTTGATTTAGTAAATTTTCTTGTGAGTGGTATTATACCCGCTCAGTTAACTTATCATCAGAAGAAAAAATTCTTTTGGGATGCTAAACATTATTTTTGGGAGGAACCATTGTTATATAAATTTTGTGCTGATGGTATTATTAGGRGATGTGTGCCTGAGGAATATAATTCTGATATATTGAAGCATTGTCACTCATTAGAATGTGGTGGTCACTTTAGTACAAATAAAACAGTACCTAAGGTTTGGCAATCTGGTTTTTATTGGCCTACTATGTATAAAGATGCTAGAGATTTTGTTAGCAAGTGTGGCAAATGTCAAAGAGTAGGTAATATTTCGAAAAGAAATGAAATGCCTTTGAGTATTATTCTTGAAGTTGAATTGTTTGATGTTTRGGGAATAGATTTTATGGGTCCTTTCCCTCCATCTTTTAACAATAAATACATTTTAGTGGCAGTTGATTATGTTTCTAAATGGGTTGAAGCTATACCTACTCAAACTGATGATTCTAAAGTTGTTATGAAATTTCTCAAGAAAATATCTTTTCTCGATTTGGTGTTCCTAGAGCATTAATAAGTGACAGAGGCTCTCATTTTTGTAATAAGCCACTTAATAGTGTTTTGAGGAAATATGGGGTAAAACATAAAGTAGCATTGGCTTTATATCCTCACCCAAACTAAGGTCAATAGAACTTGCTATAGAGAGCTAAA
>SNQN01013003.1:0-14470 GCA_008642245.1 Bassia scoparia
AGCTAGTTAGGAGAACCTCACTTGCAATCCAAGTCCTATTCTCATGGCTTGGTTACAAGCTTGGTTTAAGCATAAAAGTCGCAAAAGCTAGTAACATCCCTAGAATCCGGCCCCTATTCTCGCGGTTCCTTCATCTAAGTGGCTAGGAGGAGTTCACCTAAGAGTTSAACMCTCGTTCCTTCGTCTAAGGTCCCTAGAAAAACCACCATGGTAGCTAAACATGGTGATTAGCAATTGCACCTCCTAAACCACACAAGTCATGGCCAAAACCAACAAAAACCTCAAGCAAGCAAGGAAATCACATGGTGAATTGAGGGTTTCACCTAACCCTAGCAAGGAAACTACTCACACWTGCTTAAAAACATGAAAACAACCATAATAAACATGCTAAACATCAAGATCTTAAATTACAAGGAAATCAAAGCATTTCACAATCAAACCCTAGAAAATGTAATTAAGGAAATACTAACCAAATTGAAATTAAAGACGTACAAGAGATTGAGAAATGTTACTAGATCTTGAATATAGAATTTGGTGCAACAACTCCAAGTACAAATCCTTCCAAAGAGCAAAGTTCCAAGCTAGATGATGATGAATAGTAACAAGCTAAATGTGAAAGCAAATACAAAAACTAGAGAAGGAAAATAAAATAAGAGTATAAAATATAATATGAAGTGATGAATGCTCCAAAGTACCCCAATTGGGAGTAATAACCAGCTAAAACCAAGGAAAAGAAAAGGTAAAATCCAAAAGCTGAAACTAGAAAATTCGAGAAAACACGGTTGAGGCAAAGTAGCGCCTGAGTAGCGGGTAGTAGCGCCCGCTACTAGGGTCCAGGCCAGTAGAATAGAGGCTCAGGCAATAGGGTGTAACGGTTGAAGACTGGGGCGCTACAGGGCGTGAGTCAGGCGCTACTAAGGGGTAACGCCCGCTACCAGGCACTACACCTGCACGAATCCAAAGTGGGCAGAAAGAGCCAAGTAGCACCCAGTAGCGCCCGCTACTAGGGCTCGAGTTAGGTGCTACTCTCTGAAAATGACCCCAATGAATTGTCAAAGCTCCCGAGCTCAAGTGCACGCCAACCGAGGCCTCAAATGACTCTTAAACATTCTTGAGGTGGGTCCAAAATGCATCCGGACATCTCCAAGTCGCTGAAAATCACATCAAAAGGAAGAAAAAAGGTGGAAAATACGCCAAAAGCGGCCGTTAAAAGGTTAGAAGTAGAAATCGAGGACACAGACTCAAATTAAAGTGAAAAAGACTAGAAACATCGAAAATAAATAATAAAAAGACTCTAAAAATCGGATATAAAATCCGTAAATCAGTTGGGGTTGGTTGCATGTGACTACAGAGGTTGTGTATTGACTGCTGCAATGAGAAGAGTTTTGGCTCGATGGTCGGTGGAGGTTGCCGAAGCTAAATCCTAGGCCTTTTCTCTAAATATTACGGACATGCTTAAGTGGAGGTGTATAGTCATTGAGTCAGATTGTTGGTTACTCGGTGATATTAAAGTCTAGTGCGCAGTTTGAAGTGGCTTCATGGTCCGATCTCATGTTAGAAGAGAAGGAAATGTTGTAACTCAGAACATGGCAAGGATAGTCTGTTTGGTGATCAACAAATTTAGGAGGCTTGCTTTCTTAATGTTTAATTCCTTTTGCTGCTATGGATGTTGTTTCTATTTTAGATTAATTTAATTGGTTTTCCTTCAAAAAAATAGTAATTATTATTAGGACACTATGTTGAGTCCTCTGCTTTAAGTTTTGAATGATGACAAACCTAATTATTGAACTATCATATTGCATATATGTTTTTTTGTATGCACGGGTCACAAAGACAAAGTTTAATGGGAAAAAATGAAGCTCTAAAGCGAAAGTCTTAAATATTGCATGAAGGCCAAAATCTAAGATTGGAATAAATTTAGGTCTTAATGCAATGTAAGTGATATAAGGGTTAATGCACTATAAAGGTTGGGAAACAAGAGAGATGAGTTAGTTGTGGATGACAAGGAATCTCGATTCCTTGGCATAACTAAAGTAAACACAATTGACTGGAACCAATACGGGTCTAGGAATAGATCTGAACCAATAAGCTAGTGTTTACTTCATACACCCATATTTTAGGAAAGTTTTACCGTGTAAAACGTTTTGAAAAATCAAAATGCGGGGGGTATATTTCAGTTCTGTGATAAACTTTAGGTATGGCAAAGATCAAGAATATATTATACTGATATTATTTGCTTGCAAATAATATCAGATGGATATATTTTCCGTGTTGTATTATTCAACCAAAGAAAATATATTCATTTAATAGATTTCTTGATTATTTGCCAAAGACTTATTTAAAGTATTCTCGCACATCCGGATCTGAGGATCTTTTGTGTATAATTTCAAAAACCCTAAGCAAGAGCATACTCTCTCTTTCGTGTTTAACCTAAGCAAAAACCCTAATATCACAATAAACTCAATTCACTCTCTTCTAAGCTTTTAGGATAATTTGTTCGAGAGACAAAGGTTTTGTAATTGAGCATCTTGATAGGCCAAGTTGTTGGGAATTGCTTCATTGAAATACTATAGTTAGTAGTTGGGTGAACATCCATAGTTGGGTGTTGGGGAATTATCTCGTGCATAGTTGCACTTGGTGATTGAGTGTAATTCTTTTATTATTATGAGTTTATTAATAAAAGAGTTAGAGTAAGTGGAGGAAGTAGACTTATTAAATGTCGAACCTCGTTAAATCCTAGTGTTATTTATTTTTTTAATTCCCCTGCATACTCAATTGTTCTCAAACTGTGATGTATTGTTTTATTGTATGTTTTTCCCCCTCATTCTCATGTCATTATAGATGATTTTGGCCTCCTAAAGGCCTTGTTGCTACTAATTTTGTGTGTTTAGTGTTTTGATTAGTTTCAGGATCTTTTCAATGCTTTTGGATCGATTTTGGGCTGATTGGGATCACTACGGAGCTTTACGGATGTAGCACGAGCCTTGGATCGAGCGGAATTGGGCTGACATGGAGATCCGAAGCCCAAACCGATCGGTTTGAATCCAAACCGATCGGTTCAGATCCAAACCGATCGGTTTGAGTTCCGGTTTTGGATTCCTGATTCGGTTAACTTGTGATTTAATGAGGATGGCAATCTTGTAATTAAGCAACTTGGATTTAATTTAGAAATTAGCAAGAGTATTTAAGGGGAGAAATCCTAATTTGTAAAGATATCTTTTATTCTATTCTAGTTTTTATGAGAAATACAGAGAACTCAATTACGTATTGTTAAACCCTAGTTTTTGGCTTTTCAATAGAATTCAATCATTCAATCATCAATTGCAATCCTTCTTTTGGTAATTAATTCTTCCTTTAATTCGTTTTCTTATGGCTTTCAATTGTTTATGCTTTTGATTATTGCTTAGAATTGTTTTAGGGTTTTTATTATTGTTTTGAATTGCTCTTTGCTTTAATTATGTTTTTCCACATCACAATCATCATGTTTAATTCAACTATGAGCGAGTAGTCTTATTTCTAGAGCGATTGGGGATCTATAGCAGTATGATTGTTTTATAATTGGTTGATGCAATTCATGGCTTGGCTTTTAATCAAATTCCTATTAGATTGTTATTCATGTTAATCAATTTCGTAGGGCCCGACTTAATTGCTTAATCTGATTAGTCACAAGTCTCTAGATCTAGCGATTGAGACTTAGAACAAGATCAACATCAATAGGTAGAACGAGACTTTCCTAGGTCGAGAGATACGGTTAGGAGTAGTTCTATGGTTTAATTGATTCGAGAGAGCTTTAATCCTGTTTGATTATGCCATGTTATGAATTGTTGATGCCAATTTGTTGTCAATTACTGCTATAGTGAACCATAGCTCTAGATTCTTTTATCATATAGTTAATCTCTTCTGTTAATCGTAGTCATTAGTTTTAGGTAGTCTTAATCATAAATCAACGTTTCTCTTGCTAGTTTAGATGCTTATATGCAATTAATCAGTAGTTGTTGTTTCCTCGTGGATACGATCCTGTTACCACTAGCTGCAGGTTAGTTTTAATAGGTATTTTTGATAGGTGTGCAACAATCCTGTCAAATTTTGGCGCCAAACCGATCGGTTTGATTCATCCGATCGACTGCGAGACTGCTTCAAAATCAACCCATAGGTCAAACCAATCGGTTTGGGTCAAACCGATCGGTTTAACCTGTAGGTTTGCCTGAGTCGATCGGTTGGAAATCTGAGCAATAATTCTACGAACCTCAAACCGATCGGTTTAACTCGAACCGATCGGTTTGGGTTTGTAGGATTGGTATCGTCGATCGACTGCGTGAGCAATGGAACTATGGGACTTAGGCCAAACCGATCGGTTTGGGCTGGTAGGATTGGTTTAGTCGATCGAATGCGAGAGCTTGGGAATTATTCGACATAGGCCAAACCGATCGGTTCAGGTCAAACCGATCGGTTTGGGTGTGTAGGTTCAGTTTGGTCGATCGACTGCAAGGCTATTTGAATAATTGGACGAAGCTCAAACCGATCGGTTCAAGTCAAACCGATCGGTTTGGGTGATCGGATTGGATTAGTCGATCGAATTTGAGCAGAAGAGAATTACAATCTGGAGACCAAACCGATCGGTTCAGGTCAAACCGATCGGTTTGGGTCTGAAATTTGCTCAGTGAATCTTGCTTCTCATTGGTCCCTGCGGATTGCCCCTATCCAAACCGATTACAACGGCTCTCTTCTATCTTCCTTTTTCTGATTTTGCCATATTATCTCACCTTATTTCATCTCTTCATCACCTTATTCATCTTCATCCTCCATAACCCCCATTAACACTCAACTTCAATACACCACAACTCCTTCATCTCTCATCCAAAATCCATAATTTTTTCACTATTCTTCTCCTCTTTTCATCCTCCATCTCTTACATCTCTCCAATCTCTCTTTCTCTCACAAATTTTTAAACCTCCATTTTTTCTCACTCATCAAACAAACCCATATAATGGCATCTAGAAGAAGAAGAAGAGAGCCGGAAAGGGAGCCGACACCTCCACCGGTACAGGAGGATAGTGATGACGGCGAAGGGGGTTTGCCTTTGCACTTGCAGCATGACGGGGACACCACGCCGGACCCCGATTATCCAGACATCGTCTTTCGAGACGGTTTGCAAAAGGTAAAATTCCGCAACCTCAAAGACCGAGGGTTCAGAGCAACCCGTTTTATTGATCACAATTTTATGAGAACCCTCGGTTTAGAGGATGATTTACAACGATTATGTGATAGTTTAGGGATGTCTGTTTTGTATAATATGCATGAGGATACATTCCCTAAAATTGCACTGGAATTTTTGTCATCTCTATCTTACGTTCAACCTAGTGAGGAGGACGTCATTCGTACCGTCCGATATAGGTTGTTCAACAGGGAGTTTAGCGCATCGCTGGGTGCCTTCTGCCAAGTGTTGGGTGTGACCCATTACCAACACATGGAACCCCCTGTTCCCGCCGTGGCCGATTATCTATGGGTCGCTTTAACTGGCTTGCCGTGTACGAACTACCAGAAATTGCATGCCGGTTTTATAAATCAACCGGTAGTTCGTATATGGCAACGGTTCATGGCGGGAACCGTTTTTGGTCGCTATGAGGCGAACAACATGACCCAGCGAGAGCTGAATATTCTGGGTGGTTATCTGTGTCCTGACATGGCCACCTATAAAATTAACATTGGGCATCATGCTGTTCGCCACATGTACCGGTTTGCGAGCTCGCCGGTTCCCAAGACTCATGCTGAGATAGTCTTTGGGGGCTTGGCGACATTGTTCGCGAGGCAAGTACCGGAATTCGATGATTCCGAGTACTACAAGTGTAAGGAGTCTTCTCTGATAGACTCCTACTACCTTCGGACATCCCTTCGATGGATTGTTCGGGGGGAAAACTTGGGGCACAAGTGGGTCCTTGCAAAGGACGATCGAGGTCGCCCCACCTCTCTTGTCACTCTACCGAGCCCTCACACGGCTCTAGCTCCGAACTCCACGAGGTACATTTTGTATCCCGATGGAGTTCAACCTCCACCTCCACAGGAGCCACAACCTCAGGCTCAGACTTATCCTCCCCCTCCCCCTGATTACAATGCTCTCATGCAAGGTATTAACAACCTTGCCCTCACCCAAACTCACTTGGGTGAGCAGTTTAACGCGTTTAACACGCGTTTTACTGACTTTGCGACCGATACCCGCCTTGCCATGTATCCTTTATATGATTATCATGCCCGGCAAGGCCATATTAACCCTGCAGGTCCTCACCCCTCGTGGTACCCGTACCCCGAGGGTGGCTTTGGAGCGCCATCAGGCAGTGCCGGTGGCTATGGCGGCGGTTTTGGGAGCGGATTCCAGGGCGATGGCTCAGGCCGTGGGGTCGATGACGATGATGATATGGACTGAAGTGCTTGCCCTGTTTCTCCCCTAGCATTGTGGACATTGCTAGATTCGGCTTGGGGGGGAAGCAAGCACTCTTTGATGGCCTGAGGTATGTTTATTGCTTTTTAGTGTAGATTTTATCGCTTTCTAGTTTAGATTTTATTGCTTTCTTAGGATAGTTGCAAGGTTTGTACCATTCACTAGGAGTGGGAGTTTACTTGCAACCAAAAAAATGTATTGCTTTCTTAGGGTAGCTTAGAAAATAAATTAGTGATCTCCTTACTCTTGTATATAATTGGATTCTTTTGCAAAGCATGTTTCCCTGTTCCCCATGCTGAAAAAAATTTTGATTCTTGTGACTCTCGAACTCGACCTTTGTGAACTTGTGATTTCTTTTCTAATTCCTTAACTGGATTGGATGGACATGTTTAGCCTGATGTATCTTGGAACGAGGAAGAACTTACCTTGAGAGGATTTGAGCTTAAATGCATGATTATTCATATTTCTTTCTTGTGTGTTAGATCCTGGTGTGTCACTTTCTCGTAGTCTTGGCTTGGTACTTGTCTGTTTGACTATTTGGTCGTGTGTTGAGTATGATAGGAGGCTTTCTTTGTTAGGAGCCGTGCTTCAGTGTATAGAAACTCTATTATCCCTTGATCCCTAGTTTTGAGCCTATTCCCTTCATTTCATGATTACCTACATTACAACCCTATTTTAGCCTTGTTCGAGAAACCCAAGTTTGGCTTGGGGGAGCATATTGGAGGGTGTTGTGTATATAGTGGGTGTTCTTATTGGAGGCTCGTGATTGGTTGATTTTTGGGGTGATATTGTGTTTCGTATTTAGTTCTGTCGCTTGAGTAGTATCATCGTCTATTGTAAAAGTGCAAGGCAAAAGTTGTATTTTCATTCATTCATCAAAAAAAAAAATCCAAAAATACGTTCTTATTCATAGTTCTTTAGTCCAATAAAGCCTTAGCACTTGTATTTTCTTATAATAAAGATGGTGTTACTATGTGGTTGTGGTTTTCGGTGTTAGTCGGTTTTGGTTTCTTGAGTTGGAGTTTGCTTGGAGTTGTCTTAGCCCTATCACTTGGCTATTTGTGTGGATTGTAGAATGCTCCCTTAAGCTAGACTTTTAGCTCACATTTCCCAAAATTATCCTACCCCTAACCTTAGCCCCATTACAAGCTACTAAAAGTCCTCTCTTGATAAACACGTGTCCATTTGTGTCTTGTAGATTGAGTACCTTGCCAAGGTCGTTGAGTCGTGCATGCATTTCGAGTCGACTTGTAGGTTGAGTGCTATTGATAACCCTTTCAAACACATGAGTGTTGGTGAGATGGGAGGGTGCCTTTAGTATCTTAGGCTACAAAAACTTGATTCATGTGCACATTTTATGCATATGTGGGTGGTGAGCGTATGGGTTTATTTTTAACCCACCACATAAAGAGAGGAGTGCCACTAGTGAGAAGTTCTTCTTTGATTCCTTTCTCTTGTTCTTGATGGCTAATCATGTTGTTGATGATTCATGTTTTGGATAAGTATTGAGTTACTTGAGATCCTTGGTCGGGGAATTGGTCATAAGTCTATGCGATGTTGTTTTGATGGGGTGAAATGTGCTTTGTTTGAGAATCTAGTGGAGTTTGCTTGAGGACAAGCAAGAGTTTGGCTTGGGGGAGTTTGATGTATTGTTTTATTGTATGATTTTCCCCCTCATTCTCATGTCATTATAGATGATTTTGGCCTCCTAAAGGCCTTGTTGCTACTAATTTGTGTGTTTAGTGTTTTGATTAGTTTCAGGATCTTTTCAATGCTTTTGGATCGATTTTGGGCTGATTGGGATCACTACGGAGCTTTACGGATGTAGCACGAGCCTTGGATCGAGCGGAATTGGGCTGACATGGAGATCCGAAGCCCAAACCGATCGGTTTGAATCCAAACCGATCGGTTCAGATCCAAACCGATCGGTTTGAGTTCCGGTTTTGGATTCCTGATTCGGTTAACTTGTGATTTAATGAGGATGGCAATCTTGTAATTAAGCAACTTGGATTTAATTTAGCAATTAACAAGAGTATTTAAGGGGAGAAATCCTAATTTGTAAAGATATCTTTTATTCTATTCTAGTTTTTATGAGAAATACAGAGAACTCAATTACGTATTGTTAAACCCTAGTTTTTGGCTTTTCAATAGAATTCAATCATTCAATCATCAATCGCAATCCTTCTTTTGGTAATTAATTCTTCCTTTAATTCGTTTTCTTATGGCTTTCAATTGTTTATGCTTTTGATTATTGCTTAGAATTGTTTTAGGGTTTTTATTATTGTTTTGAATTGCTCTTTGCTTTAATTATGTTTTTCCACATCACAATCATCATGTTTAATTCAACTATGAGCGAGTAGTCTTATTTCTAGAGCGATTGGGGATCTATAGCAGTATGATTGTTTTATAATTGGTTGATGCAATTCATGGCTTGGCTTTTAATCAAATTCCTATTAGATTGTTATTCATGTTAATCAATTTCGTAGGGCCCGACTTAATTGCTTAATCTGATTAGTCACAAGTCTCTAGATCTAGCGATTGAGACTTAGAACAAGATCAACATCAATAGGTAGAACGAGACTTTCCTAGGTCGAGAGATACGGTTAGGAGTAGTTCTATGGTTTAATTGATTCGAGAGAGCTTTAATCCTGTTTGATTATGCCATGTTATGAATTGTTGATGCCAATTTGTTGTCAATTACTGCTATAGTGAACCATAGCTCTAGATTCTTTTATCATATAGTTAATCTCTTCTGTTAATCGTAGTCATTAGTTTTAGGTAGTCTTAATCACAAATCAACGTTTCTCTTGCTAGTTTAGATGCTTATATTCAATTAATCAGTAGTTGTTGTTTCCTCGTGGATACGATCCTGTTACCACTAGTTGCAGGTTAGTTTTAATAGGTATTTTTGATAGGTGTGCGACAATCCTGTCAAACTGTTCACACAAACAATCAAAAAATTTACAACAATTGTCATATACTCAATTCCCCCCCCCCCCTCACTCTCTCTCTTGAGTATCACTTGAACTTTCACACTAGTAGAAAAGGTTTAAAATTTGTGGTCATTTAAGGGGATAAAATTGTGGATATTGATCGCAACTACTAGCCCTGCCGCTTATAAGCAACTCTGTAAAAGAAACGATTGTAAAAAAACCATAAATTGAACTTAGAATCCCAAAAATCACGGGAAAAATCCAAAAATTTGAGCCTTTGATTAATTAATACCAAGAATCCTAGAAATACAAACTTAATATCGAGCCAAAAACGTTAGGAAATTTCGAACCATATATAAAAAAAAACCCTAAAATTCTAAGCAAATATCGTAGAAATTCAACTAACTTTATTGAGAAACTCCATTTAAGTATATTCGTAGTAAATAAGGAAGATGAAAATCACAAATTAGGCATTAGCAACAGGTAGAAAAACTAAGAGAAGTAACAGATATGAAGCGAGCGAAATAGAAAAGGATTGAGGCAAAATAAACATATGAAAAAGAGGTCGAATAGATGATTAAAAGAGAAGTATAATAATCTACATGCTGAGGTTTTCGTTAAAGGTGTTAAAATGCGACACAATTCGATAACACAACACAAACTCAATTCATTATTAACAGGTTTGGGTTAAGCTTTTCAAACCTTTTAATTTAAATACACCACGCGACACAACCCGCTAATTAAACAAGTTGGGTTCGGGATGGAAAATTCAACTCGTGCAACCCACTAAGGATAAAAGTCGGAATTTTCTGATTTTTTAAACATTCGGCCTTATTTGAGTTCTTGGGCCAAAAGTATATAAAGCCCACTTCTCACTCGGTTAATAACACACTCAAACTAACCCTAGCAACCGAAAGAGACTCATTCTCTAAGTCTTTCTCCTCTCTCCACTAGTCATTTCACTTCACTCAATTATTTATTTCATTTTTCACTCTATCTCTTTTATTCTCTATTTTGTCTCTCTCGCTTCAAAGTGTTCAAAGACTTCAAACCTTAACTAATTCTTCTTTTTTTGGATGATTTCACTAAGCTACATCAATTCATTTGTAAAAGGTAACTTACTAAATTATTCATATTTCCGAAATGATTTCTGAAGCTTGGTTGAATAATGTCTGAATGCTTCTGAATTTTTCATTGTATGATTATTTCTAAAATGTTTTTTTGTCGAATAATTATGTTTGAATTTTTTGAAATTATTACTCATATGTTTGAATGATTCTGAAAAATATTTTAGCTAGTAAGAATTTTTTTTTGAATTTTCATTTTGGTTATTTCGCTGGATGAATTTATGTATGTATTTTTTAATGAATTTTTATTCTAAACACTTAATTCTATTTCGGTAGTCATGTAGATGGATAATGAAAAAGCGTAAAAGTAGTTGATAATGTTGATTATCAATGCATCTCTAAGAATATCTTTGAAGCTATTTAAAATCCGTGATTTAGTTTTTCATAATTAATATGTTGAATTTGTAATTTGGTTTGGAACTTGATGTATTGTTGTTTTTTAAGATTTTGTCTATCTACTTTGTTTTAGACATTTTTTGTCTTAAAATTGTTAAATACTTAAGCATGGATTGTTAGAGATTTTATTAATGCAAAATTTTGAATGTTGCTAGTAAAGTTTTTGCCTAAAAATGCATTTTGAAATTAGATATAAAAGGTAAAATTGTCAGCTTAAAATTTGATATAATAGGTAGGCATAAATTATTGCCCTTATTGAGAAATTATTGTTCATTTATTATATTTTTATATAAAAAAAAAATTCTTAGGCAAGTTGTAGGAGACCGGGTTCATGTTGAACCCTTTAACCCGTTTAACTATACGATTAGAGTCAAGGGTCCCTAACCCATTTGAGTTTTAACTCGACATGAAATGGAGACGACACGACACGAGCCACATAGCAAGTTCAATATTTATAAGGAACCACAACTTTTGCTCAAATATTTTCCGCTCTAATTTTGTCTGGTAAATAAAAGCTACGTTTTGAAAAATAATGTAACACATCCATGTGAATAAGAGTCCATCACTAATAAATAGTGTCATCTCTAGGCCCTAGCCCGCAAGGATTTGTTTTGGTGTGAGAACAACCCGCCTAAAAGGTCTTTTCTATGTTTAGGTATCAATCATTTCTATATAGAAAACGTCATTCTACTCAACTTCTAATATGGGGAGAAAAATTTAATGATTTTGTCACCCAACCATGAAAGGGGGTTTATATCCATGAAGGCTTAATAGGACAACGAAATGGAACATGGCTCTGATACCACTTATAACACCCTTAGGTGAACAAGAGTCCACTAGTACATATTGTACATTTTTGCCCTAACCCACAAGGATTTGCATTGGTGTGGAGGAAGAAACAAATGGTACCAAGATTTTAATAATAAAGGGAGAAAGAAATCTGCTAATCAATAATCATGATCAAAAGAAATGTTATAAACAATGTTCACATTTAGCAAAACCGTTCAAAATTTAACAGTTACCAAGTGAAATTCACAACTGCCAAAATCAAACATTAATATAATGATTTTGTCCTAAAAGCTAATAAGTTTGAACCACGTAATTTGCTAACTACAATAATAATAATTCAACTTATTAACATGGAAAAACATATCAGGTTTAGCTTGATCCAAAAAATTTCACATTCTCCTGTTAAAAAAATTGATAAATTGATTACTATATTATTTTATCTCAATTTAGACTTGAACAATTTTTACTATATTTTAAAAATAAGGGGAGTAACAAACATGGTAAATTGGATCAATCATAGCCTCAACTCAATCCAACAAACGAAACTCACACCTACCAAAATAAAACATGTAATATAATTATTGATTCTATCCTAAAAGCTAATAAGAGCGAGCCATATGATTTGCTAACCACCACCACCACCACCAACAACAACAACAACAACAATAATAATAATTCAGTTGGTTAACATGGGAAGACTGGTCAAGTTTAGCTTGATCCAATATTTTTCACATATTTAATGTTAAAAAAATATCAAGAAATCAATTACAGTACAATGTAATCTTATCACAATATAGGTCTGAACAATTTTTAACAATTTCGCCCTTTCAATTTTTCTACCTACTCCCTTTATTCCACAAATTTTCTTCCAGCTACACTTTATTCTATTATGGGAAACGCTTTAATATATTTTAATGTATGGTGGTCCCCTTATTTATCCCACTTGCCTCAATATTAAACATTGATGTTGGTTGTTAAAGACCATGCCCACAAACTTGATCATTCAATACATTTAATTACTCCCTTGTTTTTACCCCGACCCAACTAACCTATGCCCAATCCATAAATTAGAAACCCAAAATTTCAACCTTACCGAACAAAATATCAAATACCCTCTACAACCCATATTTTCATAAGAACCCTAGATCTAGAAAATTCTCAAACAAGCTAAATTTTTCTCCACTCTTCGTTTCTCAAACTTACTCCGCCTTTCTCTTTGTTTCACAATTTTTCTCAAACAAATCAAACCCTAAATCTATCTTTTTCTTTTTGTTTATTTCTCTTTTCTCATTTTCGCCTCTTTTTGCAATTCTCAAATTATATTATTTTTACATCTTCATCTTAGCGATGATGATGATGACGATGATGATGATGATGATGATGATAATAATAATAATAATAATAATAATAATAATAATAATAATAATAATAATAATAATAATAATAATAATAATAATAATAATAATAATAATAATAATAATAATAATAATAATAATAATAATAATAATAATAATAATAATAATAATAATAATAATAATAATAATAATAATAATAATAATCAATTGATTCACATGGAATGACAAGTCATGAATAGCTTGATCCAAGATTTTTCACATTTTTCTTTTAATATTTGCTGGCATCTTGTTGTTCTATCTGTTGAGAAGTTTTGTAATAGTGTTAAGCATATAGTAGTGGCTCGTTTCAGAGGCCTGTATGAGCATAACTTAGCCTTGGTCAATTTTTTAACAATTTTACCCCAACATTATTTTTTCCTATTACTCTTTATATAACCAGTGCCTTTTTCCTCATATACTATTTTGTGTAATTCCATGTTAGAGTCACACATTTGTTTATTGAAATGTTAAAGAGTTTGAAATATCTAACTATTTTTATCTTTTATTTAGATTAATGTCAGTATGTAGGCGCATGATTAGACGCTAATAAAATTGCTAGTTTATTTTATTTTAGGAATTTAGAAGTTTTGATCTCGTTAGAAATGACTACTAATTTTTTAAAAAAATAATGGAGTAACAAATATGGTAAATTGGATAAATAATTACTTCGCCTCAATCCTATAATCGAAATTCACGCCCACCAAAATCAAAAATTTAATATAATTATTGATTCTATATTATATGTATGTTATCTGCAATAATTCAGAAAAGGTACAATAATTCTGTCTTAATGTGTCAGCCTCATGATTTTCTAACTGAATTATTAATAATTCAATTGATTAATATGAGAAGATAGATCAGGCTTAGCTTGATACAAGTTTTTGCATGTTTTTCCATTTAAAAAATCAAGAAATTAACTACAATATAATTTTATCATAATTTTGGTCTGACCAATTTTTAAAATCAATTTTAGCTTCAGAAAAGTACAAATAAGTTAATATAAGTATTAACAAGCTCGGGTAAGTTAAAATAAAATTGGAATTCAGATAAGTACAAATAAATTGAAAAGAACACGACCAACATGATGACTGGTTTTTTTTAGAACTGGATTTCAAGTTCTTGATTTTGAAGATTTGATATACTCTTCTAGATCTCATATTTTTATTCTTACTCATAGCCTCAACTCATAACCTACAAATGAAACTCAGGCCTACCAAAATCAAACTTTAAATATAACTATTGATTTTGTCCTAAAAGCTAATAAACATGAACCTCGTAATTTTCTAACTGCAATAATAATGCTTCCTCCGTATTAAATTAATTGCAATAAACTAGATTTCGTGCATTTGAGGAATAGATTTAATAATGTAAATAAGAAAATTAATCTAAATAATT
>SNQN01013004.1:0-14469 GCA_008642245.1 Bassia scoparia
TTACGAGTCTGCATGCTAGCTTGTTATCACCTTATTATGCCTTGACAAGATCGACTGAATTTCATGTTCTGCCACGCATAATAAGATAACTTACAAAATCGGAATTAGGCTCCTTGATATGGAATTAAACACACATGTCACAACAACAATTAGTTCAATTGCATATATTTTGTTAAACAACCCGCCTAGTAACTGCATGCTTAGGGTTAACACGGAATGTTTGTTATTGTCTTTTTGACAGATTGTAACTCGCCATGACAAAGGTAGAGGCCCCTAAGGAGAGAGAGAGAGAGCAGAAGACGAGAGAGAGAGAGAGAGAGATGTGTGTGGTGTGTGTGTGGTGTGGTGTGTGGTGTGTTGTGTGTGTGTGTGGTGTGTGTGTGTGTGTGTGTGTGTGTGTGGTTGTGTTGTGTGGCTTGTGTGTGGTGTGGTGTGTTGAGTTGGAGTGTGAGTGTGAGTTGTGTGTTGGTGAGCCCGTATCACTACTTGCCCTTACCCTTGTCCCCTTAATCCATGACCTTTGGTGCAGATCAGACTGTGGAGTCTTTGCCTTTGCTTATCAATAATCAGCAGCTAACGGGTTCCACAGCTCCCCCGAAAGGATGCGGTGGGATCTCTCTACTCGCGTTTTTAATATATTACATCAACTCCAGGCATAATCACACTATACAAAGCAAGAATTCAATTTCTGACAAAATCAAATCATCACCAGGTGCCCGTACGCCTGCGCAGAGAGGATCGCCCAGACTGGTCATGCCCTGGCCCTTACGTGGAGTGGTAAAAGAAGATGTTGTTAGATGTCCACGGCCATGCACTTCAACAGCAAGGTTATAGGCACTTCTCTATTCCTCTAATTTGAGCATTGACGCAGTTAATCAAAGGAGAGCAGCGGCTTGGGATGGTGTACCAACGTACGAAAACTTTTATACTCATGCAGATACCCTTTTAGAAGTTGGGGYGCCATTTGATGATCCGAAACCAGATCKCTCACATTCTTTAAATTGCCGGAAAGGGTTTAGAGACGAGTACAATAAGGTTTAACACCATCAAACTTTTCYAAAAGAGTGTTTGTGAACTGAGAATCGAGGTTCAAAGATCCGWAAGACTTGTTGTTGTGGAAGAAATTAAATTTTCAAGACGACGATTCCATGTGTCGATTGCCTTATCATCAGCATCAAGAATGGAATTGACAAGATCATATGATCGATTAGTGATGGTGCCATAAATCCACTGTTTAACAATGTCATCAAGTCATTTCCAAAGGGCTCTTGTAGAAGGATCCATAAGCGAAGAAGTCTCCTCAACTAGAGTAATATGGTCAATAACAAGATAAGCGTGGCAATGAAGTTTGAACAAAGTAGAACAATTTTTATACTCAGTGCCAGCGTAGTCAAGAACAATTAGTACATGTCGCTTGATATTGGTGACAAAAGTAGCTGGATGTATCTTTTGAGATTCAGCCATTGCAGGAAAGAAKGTMAAAAATGATGAAGAAGAAGAGAAGAAAAGAAGCACAAGATGAAGTTACGTTGGAGAAAATTAACCTAGACTCCTGATACCAAGAAAGAATGATTTGTCATGAGTGTTCATTCAAATCAAATTAAAGAAGATATACACCACTATTCTAGACTAAACTAGGTAATTAGCTGATGACAAAATAATTACAAAAGGATTATATACAWAGATAGAATATTGACATATTCTATTGCCTAAGATAAGAATATTGTCATACTCCCACCAATTTTTTAAAATCGCCACACTTTGCAAAACACGTTTTTTAGGCAATTTTTGATAGAGTGATTAGGTGTGTAAGTGGGGATCAGAAAAGTAAAAAAAAAAAAGATTAAAGTAAGTGTATTGATGAATATTTTGATAAAATAGTGTAAAAATGAGTATTTTAATTATGATCCCCACATAAAAGAGCGAAAATGAGTTTTTTAATTGTAATTCCATTACAAAAAAAGAGGAAAAAAAACAAAATGAGTCATTTATTCTGAAACTAACCAAAAAAGAAATTGAGTAGTTTTTTTTAAAGAAATGAAGTATTCTTATTCCTAGTAATATTCAATTGCATAATATTTCCTCCTCTTGCTTTCCCTTCCCTTCCCTTCCCACTTAATAGTTCAAACAATCAAACTGTAAAGGCGTCAAATAAGTTTGGGACACACTAAACGAATGAGTAGTTTCAATGTTATTACATCCTTAATCTCAAATTAGTTGGAGATTGTAGAAAATCTTGTTTCATAAGCAGTTTTTACTAAATATAAGTTCGGTTAACAATTAAGATAATAATTTCGATAATTTAGTGATTCATAATATTTTGATCGAAAGCAACTATGGTGTGTGGATCATGTAAAATGTCAAGTACGAAAGTATTATCAAAATTTTACGTATAAGGTCACACTATAAGAAGCTAGTGATGAATTATTATTGTACGGTTTTTTTTTGTCCGTAATCATATTTTTAGAAATCATCTCATCTAGAGTTAATTGTGTGAAACTATCTTAAATTATTTAGGTCTTTAATTTGGATTGTTGACTATCATCTTATCTAGAGTTATTTTTTCGACATTAACATCTTTTTTATTTTCTTTTCTTCTCTTTTTCTTCCTTTTTGTTTGTTCCTCTCATTTTCTTTTGTTTTTCAATCGTATATAACCCAGCCACATACCCAAATAAGTGATTTTAAACCCATTTCCCCCAAAATTAAAACAAAAAAGAAAGAAAAAGTGGTTCACGTGACTTTAATTTAAAATTCTCTTGTAACATATGATCTTAATTAGTCTTTTTTGTATTAAAATTATTTTACCTAACTTGTTTGTTTTCTCTCTTTAATCTATTCTTTAAACTGCGTAAAAAATCAAAAGTTATTATTAAAAAAGGAAATGAAGGAAGTATAAGGGAGGTCAATGTCTTACGAAAAAATTAATTAGACCTGGATGGATGCATCTTGTATTAGGAATATTTTGATTGGTAAATGAGTTTCACCGTCAATTACCTTAATGACAAACAAATCTTGTCTATTGACCATACATACCATTTTGACATGCTTGAAAGAGAAACACCGACCCAAGTGATAAACCATAGATAATCCGCTGGAAACGCTTAAAACAGCGACGTGGATGCTTATACAATTATTGCATGTTGAAAACGTGATTAAATTTGAAACCGTTGACGAGTTAATGAGTTATATATGCCAAGCACAAGTTTGGTAATCTTGGCTTATTAGGTAGTGGACTACGTTCGAGTGTTTGACGATTTATGTGAATGGGATCGAACCACCACGAATCACCTCAATTTGTTCATGTTAGCTTAGGTTTTATCCTTTTCATGAGATTCACTCTTATCTTGTTCCTCTACATTCTTCATTCCTGTATCCGTATATGCATTATTACACAAATTAAAGGATTGCCATGCGAAAAACGCAAAAATTTATTGTACGATCCCTAAAATAAAAAAACTAATAGTTGTACGAATGAATGACTATGCGTGCGGCGTGCCAGACGTATATGCACAAGTCTATCATCAACTTGTTTTATCACATCCTTAAAACAATAGATCACATGTAAAGAGAATTCAACACATCTACGAAGTATATTAATTTTTTTTCGTTAGATGCCTAGAGAGTGTAGGAAATAATAGCTTATTGTATATCAACAAAACGAATCAAGAATAATTAATAACAGAGAAGTTAGAACGAATTTACCAATTTGTTGTGTCGTGGTATGGAGGCCACTGCCTTAGAAGCAAATTCCGCCAACACCCAGTGTAGGGTCAATAAAGGACGCCCCCCAAGGTATACACAACACCCCAAGATCGTACACTCGAAATTGAGGATGGAGTTCCTCAAGAATTGCTCAATACTCTCTCTAAGGTGTTTCTAGTGTTTTTCGTATGTCTTCTTCAATGAGTTAGATAGGTCAAATATATAATACTCCAACAAGAAGAAACCTTATAAAAATATCAATGTGGGACAAGTATATATATATATATATATATATATATATATATATATATATATATATATATATATATATATATATATATATATATATATATATATATATATATATATATATATATATATATATATCCAATAAAAATGACCTTGTCACACAACCAATGTGGGACAAGAAAACCCAAATCCAAAATGACTTACCTTTCCACCGAAAATGGCTTACATTAGGAGGTAACTCCTACAATCCCCCACTAAGACATTTTTGGTAACCTACTAGAGTATTGAACAATAAAGTTAAGAGCTTGAATGTTAGTGTCCATTGGATTGAACTATCACATAGTGGAGTGGGGTATTCTCTTCAAGCATGAAGTGAATTATTCTTGAAACTTCATACCAAGAGAAGGAACCCGACAACACACCCATCGCTTCGAACTTGAGGAACATCCGCGTTCAATTTTAACGTATGCAAACCCACACACGTGGCTCAACCCACCTTGGGATTCTAGTGAGATCACTTGAAATATTATACACCTTCAAGTAGGAGTTGCTAAAGCTCCACACTCACATAGGTGTCAAAAGACATTGAAAATCAACGATTCAACCTCATCATCAATTCTGATGGTGTTCAACAGTTAAGGACTAAGTCTAACCTCCCCAGGCTGTTCCAACATTATGAGCTAAGCTTACCATCCAATTGATAACACATCTGGCGTATCACAGTTAAGGATCAATGACCCAACCACAACTAGGCTGCCATACTTTAATAACATAGCTCACCATATAAACAAACTTGTGGCGTGTGTCACAGTTAAGTACCATAGTCCAACCTCCCCAGGCTGTCACACATTAAGGAAACCTCCACCACACACCACCGATCATATGGCGTGTGTCACAATTAAGGACCGCAGTCCAACCCCCACTAGGCTGTCACACATTAAGGAAACATATCCACCATAACATATGTCACATATATGGCGTGTTCACAGTTAAGGACTGTAGTCCAACCACAATTAGGCCGTCACACTTTAAGGAAATACATCCACCATAACATTGATCACATGGCGTGTCCACAGTTAAGGACCGCAGTCCAACCACAACTAGGCTGTCACACTTTACAGAAATATCCACCACATCATCAACTGAACACAAGGCGTGTGTCACAATTAAGGACCGCAGTCCAATCTCCCCAGGCTGTCACACTTTAAGGACACATGTCCACCGCGTCATCAGAAATCAAGATAATAACAACACATCACACATGAACTCATGTCAAGACGTCATGTTAATCAATAGAGGCACATTCATACATATATATATATACACAGGAATAGGATCATGTAAAAACACAAATCTTAGGTGAAAACTAAAAACTTTTAATCTTTACCGTAGGATTTGGAGATGGACGATCACGATTTAATTTATGTATATACTTGTATTTCAATCTGGGGTACATTGAAGGTTTAAAGGGGTACACGTGTACTGTTCATCAACAGTAGCTGAAAGTCTTGTGTACCCCTTTACTGCTTGTATGTACCCCTTAAAATGTAAAATGTACCCATTTATTTTGGTTTTCACGTTTTCATATAACATGTGGTTTTCATTGGATCCTGACTCTATATATATATATATATATATATATATATATATATATATATATATATATATATATATATATAAAAATTACCTTTACAAAGATTGTCAGCCCATCTCGACGGAGGTCTCAAAGACAAGCCTCCGACACAGCCTCTTTGTAAACAGATCTGCGAGGTTCTTCACAAACTCAAAGAAGTCATGCCATTTGCAATGCACTATCTCACAGATTCGAGCCAAACTTGATATGTCGCTCCTCGCCATTATGAGTGGAGTTCTTAGCAACACATATCGCAGCCTGTGAATTACAGTTAATCGCAACTAAAGGAGTTATCAACCCCCCACAATTGAACATAAAACAAAGATGTCTCAGCCAATCGGCCTCGAGTGTTGCAAGATCGAATGCAATGAACTCTGCCTCCATTGTTGACCTATCAATACACTTTCACTTTATGGATTCCTAAGACACAACACTACCACACAGTGTGTAGACATACTCTCTAGTAGAACTCACTTCATCACTGTCAGTTACTCAACTTGCATTGCAATATCCCTCAAGAACATTAGAAAACATGTGAAGCTCAACCTCACATCCACAGTACCTCGAAGATACTTCACTAGATGTTGAAGAGCTTTCCAATGTTCTTGACCTGGATTATGAGTATACCTGCTGAGTCTACCAATCACATACGCAATAACAAAACAAGTGCAATTCATTAAGAATCATCATGCTACCAATAATCCTAGCAAACTTGGACTGAGCTATCATAGAATCATTGTTCTTCACTAGTCTCACACTTGAATTATTTGGAGTTCTCAGAGATTACTCATCAAAGCTCTTGAACATCATCAACACCCTTTCCACATGGTGAGTTTGTATCAATCCGTAGTCCTTGACTAGCTTCACAACTGTCACACTAGGATCACACCAACCTTATCCATGTTCTTCATCTCGTACTTAGATGAAAAGAAGCTCTTGGTTCATTTATATCACCAATATCAGAGCCAAACAACAACATGTCATCCACACACACACAAATGTCCACACAATGAGCTCCAAAACACATTGGAGCAAGCATAAGCAATAAACTCATTGATCAGGAACAAAATAGAATAGTCTTGTGGAACTTCTCACATTACTGCTTCAGTGCCTACTTCAAACTGCAAAGAGATTTTCTAAGCCTGCACATTTGTGTTCCTCACTAGGAACTGCGCAACCCAAAGGTTGTTCCACATTTACCTCCTTATATAAAACACCATACACAGATTATTGTCTTGACTTCCATCTGATACATTTTCAGACAAAACACAAAGCAAGCACAAGCAAAAATAAGTATGGTAACTCTTTAGTAAAAAGGAGAGTAAGGTGAAGTAATCTAACCCAAACTGATGGAGAAAATCACGAACCACAAGCCTCGCCTTGTATCATTCGTCTATTTCATCAGTTCTCGATTTCTTCTTGAAAATCCACTTGCAACTAACAGGCTTGCTGCCCTTAGGCAACTCTACCAGCTCCCAGGTTTGAGTTGTCATGATGGAGTTTAGCTCACTATTTATTGCTCCTTCCACAAATCAGCATCTGCTGAGCTTATCGCCTCTACATATATTTTAGGATCTTCATCTTGCACAATAGAGAGCACCAAGAATTCTTTCAGATTACCTGCAAGACTAATGTCAGAACATTCAAATGCTGTAACAAAATCTGGACAAAACTTGTTTTCACTCATCTTTCTCTTGCTTCTTCTAGGCTCGACAGAAGTAGCAACTATATCAATAGTAATAGGGATATCCTGCTCCATGGGAAAAGTCACAACAATGTCAGCAACACTCAAATATTCCTTTCTTCTGAAAGGAAACATTGTTTCTAAGAACTCAGCATCACGAGACTCTGACATAGAATAGTCCTTCAACGACATGAACCTGTACGCTGCACTATTCTTTACATATCACACAAACACTGCATCAAAGAATCTGTACTCAACTGTAGGACGCTTGAATGATAGCGGATCCACCTTGACCAGACAGCTCCACACTTTCAGACAACTCAACTTCGGAGCATAACACTTCCACAGTTCATATGGATTAGCATTCAACTTCTTCTAAGACACAATGTTCAGAACATAATTAGTTTGACAGAACTGTTTCACCCCCACATTTCATCAGGAGGACCAGAACTCAACAGCATGGAATACATCAGTCTCTTGATCTTTCGATTACCCTGAACCTCTTCTTTGTAGATCAAGAACTTGAACTCAACATCATCATTAGACTGCAATAAGTAACCCAGTCATTGATGAAATCAGCGTAGTATCTCAATATCATGATTGTTCTTCAAGTTCTTGAAACAATTATATCAATGTGAACCAGCACTAGCACATCAAAACTTGCTCAGTCATAGCCCTATATGACTTTCTCACAAATTTTGATCCTGCATACACATCACACTTAACCAGCATTGATATAGGACAAGTTAGGAAACAAGTTCATCATATCCAATTAATTGATATAACCCCCACATGTCCCTAACAACCATGACAGAGATAAACATACTCAATAAACATCAGTAGAGTATTCAGAAAAATTAATAAAAGATAATTTGGGAATACAATTCGAACCAAAGAACCAGCAAGACTAGTATAACCCTTGCCTACTTATTCCCCATTGCCAAAAAAACAAATTTATTTGCATCAAGGTCAATCTTGACCCCCACATTCAACAACAATCTGCAACAATAGACTTGCAGTTCTTCATAAATAAATATATCAAACAGGAAAAATATAATAGTCATATACCAAGTACTGCGATAATTATTTAGCAATCCGCCAAAATAATTAAGCCAACTGCAAGAAACAACTCAAACTTTAAATTGATAAATATGAAAGCTTTAGAACATACAATAGTGGGCAACAATTGGTGTTATAAACAAAGTACCAAAACAATATTATATCTAAGCATAATAAATTCATAAAGAATTCAAAACATAAATAGAGAATTCTAAACAATTTATTATTCAAAAAATAATACTTGAAAATAATTAGCATTAAACGTACCTTGATCCGCTAACAAGATGATAACGGTAATAAAGATTTGCTTCTAAATTGTAGGAAATAATAACTTACTGTATATCAACAAAACGAATCAAGAATAATTAGTAACAAAGAAGCTAGAACGAATTTACCAATTTGTTGTGTTGTGGTATGGAGGCCCACTACAAAAAAAAAAATCAATTTAGCGACCGCCAAAATTGGCATTAGCGACCGCCAAATCGGTCGCTAAACCATTTTAGCGACTGCGGCGACCAAAAATTAGGTAGTCGCTTAAACGTTAGTCGCTAATGATTTTTAGCGACTACTTGAGGGTTAGTCGCAATGTTAGCGACTACTTAGCGACCACCTCGCGACTACCGCTCTTAGAAAAGTATGGCGACTACAAAAAGTGGAGACTAGTTTTTGCGACTGACTATAGTATGTTAGCGACCGATTGAGTTGTCGCAAAATTCAATAAAAAAATGAAATCAATAATACCCTATGAAATAAGTAAACCATACAAACTTCAATTCGTACAAACATCAATGAAATAATGATAAAATTAAATGAGAATTAAAATCAATAACAATGAATTCAAAACTTATGATGAACCATATTAAATTACATCATAATTTTAATTTATAATTCCATTCAATATTTCAATTACATAACATATCCTAATTCAAACTTCCTGCTATTGTAAAAATTCCAGATTCTTGAACTTCTCTTGCAAAAATTCCAGATTCTTGAACTTCTCTAGTCAAAATTCTTGACTCTACAAAAAAAATTAACTCAAACCTGAGAAAAATAATCAAAAGGAAATCTGCGAAAAATGACTAAAAATCAAAAGAACAAAAAAAGCTGAACAATCGAAACCAATCTGTAAGAAATTTCGAACAAATGAATAGTATGGAACAAATCAAAACAAGAAAAAATCAAAGCCTGTAAAAAAATAAATTTCGAACCCTAGTTGTACTAAATTTCGAATCAAATTGAAAATATAAAAACGCTCATCAACAATTTCGAACCAAATCAGAAAAAATAAAACCCTCATCAACAATTTCAATTCGAACCAAATCAGAAAAAATAAAACCCTCGTCAACAATTTCGGACCAAATTGAAAATAAAATTCTAACCCTAATTCTGATAATAAAATCGAAATGAAATTTAAAATTTGAAATAGATCCCCAATTACGAAAACCAAAACATAAATTCGATAGAAACTAAAACCAAATCAAATATGCGATGGAAACTAAAACCAAATTCATAATAAACAAAAATTCTAAAACAAAAATTAGAAAAAAAAACTAATAAAAAAGACGAACCTCGTTGTTAAATGATCCTTTGATTTGTGACTTGTAGATGCTCAAAAGAAATGAAATTGATGCTTTGTCGTTGCTAAATGAATTGGGTTTGTATTTGGTGGAGAGAGTAGTTGTGATGATAGAGTGTTTTGGGGATTGTGGGTTTTTTTTAGAGTGAGAGAAGAGTGAGGGATGACAAAAAAAAATTGAAGGAGGTAAGAGGAGATATGAGGAGAGAGAATGACAGGATACCTGTAGAATGAGATATGAGGAGAGAGAATGAGAGGATAAGGGTGTTAGGTGTAGAAGGAGATATGAGGACAGAGAAATAGAAAAATATGGAGGATAAGCCGAGAGGATTGCGGATGAATATAACTAAGAAAATAAAGTGGAATTACTTATTTATTTTAAAACAAATAGCGACTAACTAGGTACTCGCAATGTTTTAGCGACTACAATTTAGTCGCTTTAAATAATAAGTTCAGTCGCTAAATTAGAAATTAGCGACTACGTAGCGACCACCCAAAATCAGTCGCAAAATAGAGACTATTGGCCTACTGTAGTCGCTAAAACGCATTTTAGCGACTAACTTTAAATTCAGTCGCTAAAGCGCATTTTTTCATTAAATTTATTTGTAAAACTTGTTTAAAATGAAGATTTTTTCAGGGAAAAATACTTTTAAAATGTGGAAATGAAGATTTTTTTTTTTATGATAGATAGATAAAAGATATGGAGGAGTTCGGGTAAATAAATTAATTATATTGTTTTTAGCAACCAATTGAATAATACAAAAAAAATGATGTATTGTTATGTTAATAATTTAAACACAATGTCACAAAATATTTTTTTATAAATATCTTTTGTTTATCACATAAAAAATTATGTAATATATTCACAATAGTTGATAATAAATAAATGTATAAAGGTCTATTTTCAATGCAATTTGAGAGAAAAGTTATAAGTTAATTAAGGTATACAAAAGTCAAAGCACATTTATTTGTTTATATGCATTAATTTTTTTTTTATGCAATCATTAATTAATAGGATTTGGGAGGGAAAAGTGGGAGGGAAAAATGAGGAGGTGGGGATTGCTTTAGTATAAGTTATTAGATTATATATATATATATATATATATATATATATATATATATATAATATATATATATATATATATATATATATATATAACTCCAATAATGAAGCCCCTTGTCAAACTACCAATGTGGGACATGTATATATATAACTCCAATAAAAATGACCTTGTCACACAATCAATGTGGGACAAGAAAACTCACATCCAAAATGACTTACCTTTCCACCGAAAATGGTTTATATTAGGAGGTAACTCCTACAGAGAGGTCTTTCATTTGTTGATTGACAATTGATTCTCCAAGAAAAGTTGTTCAATAATACATAAATCTCATCCTATGTGCAAATTAAAATTTAATATGAGCCAAGAGTTCCTCGGGTCATGTTTTGCTTGACGCATTGACACCCCTACTAAGATAGTAATTGTGACACTAAGGATTATTATAATTCCTATGTAACAAAAATTAGCCAACTTCTGTATTGATTGTAAACCATGATAATTGATCAATTTAAAAACAAAATATAAACCGTACTTAATTAATTAATTGGGGGATCTAACTTGATGAAGAATCAACTTCATTGATTTTATATGAGATGACCATCATCATATGCATAACGAGCAATGCTTGTTGCACGGTAGCTTTATACGTGAGCAATGCTTGTTCTGTTCCACTACTACTACTATTATTATTATTAATATTATTAATATTATTATTATTATTATTATTATTATTATTATTATTATTATTATTATTATTATAAAATACCAAAACGTGGTAAGCGTTACAAGCAACAAAAAAGGACAAGTGATCTACAAGAAGTTGGAGGGGAGTCGAGATATAATCTGGGCCCCCACTCCTCTAGCAATAGCGAAGCCTATCCGACCAAAGATGTGAGCAGCTGCACGAGCCCCAATGTCCTGGGCCCTGGAGAACGTCTGGATCCGCTTCAGAAGCGCAACAGCACCCTTGTCTAATTCCCCTAAAGAAGAGAAGGAAAAAGGAAGGAAACCATATCCAATCGTCCTACAACGCGCCAAATACTTCTCCCGCTTTCGCTGAGCTGCTACCGCCACCATACGACCAGGAACGAAGTCAGACAACCCAGATTGCGTCAAAGGAGAAGAACCCGTCAGATCAACACACACATCCAAGCCGTCGTCCCAAGAGTAGAGCAAAACATCTGCCGGTCGAAGAGCCCCGTCGATCCCATCAGTCAACCCAACATTTACCTCCTTACGAGCAGTAATCCCAGAACGAAAACAGATGTCAAGAAGAGTATCGCGGACAACATTGTGACGGTGCTTGATACCCATCATCCCCGAGCAGGAAACAGCATGATCCCCAAAAATATCTCCATCAAAAACCCGCGAGCAAGCAGAACAAGGAGCCGAAATGGAGAATAAAGGAACACCCAACCGATAAGAAAGAACAGAACGATAAGTCTTACCGTTCATAGTCTGACCCAAACCAGATATCGGAACCACCCAGAGCAAAACAGAAGCATTATTATTATTATTATTATTAGGAAAATTTGCTGAAAACTACCCACTTTTTTAAAAACTTTAGAAATAACTACCCACTATTTTTTTTATTAAAAATAACTACCCACATTTTACAAAATCATTGTAAAACACTACCTACTTTGGTTCTCAGGCAAAGAAAAGCAGTTTTCCGAGAAAAAAAAGTTTTCCGGCGTGTGGGCCCAAACTTTTCCCTCCAAAACTCCCCAATTTTGTGCAATTACTTTTATACCCCTAATTAAATTAATTAAGCTACCCTTTTAATACCAAAACCCACATCTAATAATCACCCTCTTCATCTCACTCCCCCTCACATCTAATAATTAATCCCCTCCTCCTTCTTTCTCCCTCCTAGCTTCCCCCTACCATGGCCACCATCTTCTTCCTCCTTCCATGAGCACCAACACCTCATTCCACGACCACCACGAGCCACGACCATCACCACCTCCTTCCTCCTGTGATCCACCGCCTCCTTGGACCCAACCAACATGACACATTCACCTCAACAACCCAACTACAAGACGCTATCAACGCATCACCCAACAACACCAGCCACCAAATTCACACCTCTAACCACCACAATAGCCGGATAACCCAAAAAATCGCGACCAAAATTAGCCCAAATTCACACCCTTAACCACCACAATCGCAACCGCAATCTAGGTTTGATTGTGCGTTGATGAATCCACGAATTTTGGGGGAACAATTCGAACAACAAGTAGCGAAGCAACATCAGAAATGCAGCAATGTGGCAGCAGCATCGCTATTTGAATTCGTGAATTGGTTGACGCTTCTTGAATTTTGGGGGAATTGATTGCTTGTTGAATTCGTGAATTTGGCTAGTAAACGACAACGACTACACTAAACAATTCGTGAATTGGTTGTTGGTGGTTGTTGTTGGTCGTTGTTGTGGCTGTCGATGGTTGGATGAGCGAGAAAGCTGCGAGGATGGTGATTGGGGTGCCATGGAATAGGGAGATGTAGTAGCTAGAAGCTAGCTTCGTGGCGGAAGTTTGGGGGCCAATTGGGGAAGATAATGAAGTAGCCAATCAAGTAGATGAAGAGGAAGATTGGGAGGAAGAGTAACAATGGTAGGATTGATTCAATTGATGAGATGATTCATTATTAGACCCACGCGCCGAAAAACTTTTTTTTTGCTCGGAAAACTGCTTTTGAACCAAAGTGGGTAGTGTTTCACAATGATTTTGTAAAATGTGGGTAGTTATTTTTAATAAAAAAATGGTGGGTAGTTATTTCTAAAGTTTTGAACAAAGTGGGTAGTTTTCAACAAATTTTCCTTATTATTATTATTATTATTATTATTATTATTATTTTTGCTACTAGTTTTAAGTTGTCACTTCTAATACGAGCAAAAGTTAGATTGTCACATTAAAAAGAAAAAGAAAAAAATACTTCCTCCATATTGAAAAAAAGTGTTACACTTTCGTAATATATCTAAAATATTTTTGACGAAAATGTAACATTTTTTTTTATACGCAAGAAGTAATAAAAAAACCGTATTAAGTCAAATAAAATTGATACATAAAAAGACATGTGGGGTCAAAATTTTAGGACTCCATGACAAAACAAGCCGTCAAGATATGAACACCAAAGTAGACAACGTCATTAGTCATTAGTAGCATTCAAAGAAGGTAAACACCTCCAAATAACACCCTAGCTAGAATCTAAATGAAGACGCATGCTACTCTCCTTGCAACAGTTGCAAGTACGGTCCTTGTTTCAGAAAACATGAATCAGGTATTCACTATTGACTTTGTGTCCATTTACATAAATTGAAAATTACTGAACTGAATTGAAATGAACTAAAATCTTTAACTTTCTATTAATATTTTTAACAATTTTTTAATAATATATTTTGAGATTAATATATATTCACTATTAAACTTAGGATTAATATTAATCTTGTTATTATTATTTAGTTTTAGAGTAACTATTTAATTATTAATTAATGATATATCTT
>SNQN01013005.1:0-10432 GCA_008642245.1 Bassia scoparia
TGCGGAGGCTGCTCGCTAATCCCTTGCCCCAGATGGAACACATTCCCTGATGGTAATCGTCCAACACCTCTGCCCCTTAAGTGAATACACTTGAGGAGGATTGGAAAAAGACTTCTTGTATAACTCTCAATAAAGAACCAAGAGTCTCGGGTTTCACATATTTTGCTCGTGCGGATCTTGGGAAGTTGCACCCGTAGCTATACTCAAGGATTTTATCCACTCAGACTCCGGGCAATGAAATAGAACCTCCTAAGTTCTAGACTTTTCGGTCTTACTCCAGAAAACGACTCGGATTCGGATAGCAAGCTACCACTTAGAAGGCGATCAGCTAGTGTTCCGATCGGGTACTTGAACCAAATGAACTGTCTAACCTTCTTCCTTGCTTCACATTCAATATGAATAACTCTTCATCCCGGCTTCATATTCTCCGATTTACTGGCTACACCAACTGAGAAGTCGGACATGGGTCAATTTTGCGTGCCAGCTGCCTTGCACATTGTATCCGAGCCACCAGCCTCGTTTCTTACTGCGCTATTGGTTCGAGGTCTGGACTTAGACTATGGTTATCAACGTATTCCTGATCGGGAGATTTTAAACAAGTCCACTGCCACGTGGGGAGACATCCACATAAGGTGGAACTAAAGTCCAAACATCGCTTGATGTTCGACTGGAGGAGAGAGTAAAATTGTTAATTCCACGGATGAAGTCTGCAGGGCGTTTGATGGCTTTCCCGTTGGTTCAAACTCAACGTTGAACCATTAACGTATACGCATTTAGCCATTCGTCTATGATGTCTAGTTTTGTTAATCGGTTGTTGATGGGCTGGCGGTGTAGATCGACATCTTGTGAGCTGCAAAAGTAAGGGCAGCCTGCTTACTTGCATAATTAGAGCCAACAAATTCTCTGTGTAGCGTTAACGCATTTCCGCCCTTGCAAGACATGCTTAAATAAACTACGGCAATTGATGGCCCTCTCTTTAGCACTAACACCGCGAGACAGATGCTCACAACAGCAAGTACTATATAGTTAACTCTGGGGACTTACCATGCGGGAAGAGATAAGGTATCCTGAGTTTTTGGAATGCGTCAGCTCTTCACTCCATTCAAACTTGCGCGTCTTTTGAATGGCGGAAGGAAATACTGCATTGGCCCCTGACTTCGACAAAACCTCCAAGGCTGCCAAGCACCCGTTAGTTCTGAAACCTCTTTACATTCTGGGATTGCAAGTCTAGAACAGCTTGACTTATCGGTGGTTCGCTCTAGCTGCCTTCATCAATGAAACCAAAATTTTCCAGAGTACCCCAAAACACATTTTTCGGATCAGTTCATACAAAGTCGGAGGTGTCAAAAGGCTCCTTAAAATCTCTGACTGATTTCCTTCTTCTGCTTTGATGACAGTCGTCTATGTAGCGTTCCACGTTCCTCAGCTTGCTTAGCAAAGATGGTGTTTACACATCTTTGGAAGTGCAGGGCATTCCTTAAGCCAATGGCATCACCTTGGTAAAATACAACCATTGTCGGTGCAAAAAGGCTTCTGGTCTGTCTCCTCCTTTAGGGGATTTATGGAACTGAGTAAGCATCTCGAGCCAAGCCTTGTGCCCTGCTGTGGAATCTACTAGCGTATTATCTGTGGGGATGGGAAACTATCCTTGGGCAGGCTTGGTTGAGATCAGCTGTAGTCGACCACATTCTTCAAGTCCATTGGTTTAGCCACAAGACACATTGAACCCACTTCAGGTATTGCAAGCGGATGAAGCGATCAGACTTTTTCACCTCTTCATCAGCGCCTGCTACGTACTGCCAGAATTTCTTTCTTCTGTTCCACTGGTTTCATGGTGGGATCAACATCCAAGCTTGTTGGGCGATCTTTGGGACCTAACCTGGCATTTTCCACTGAGAAGCAAAGAATCTTATTACCTCTTAGCAAAGCCTAAGCCCTGCTCGATGTCTGCTCCCAATGGCTTCCTCAACTTTCAGTTTTTCTGGATATGGGTCAATAGGAAATCTGTCTGGCGACCTCCTGTCGGCCTGAGAGAGAAGCAACAAGCCATGGATTGCCATGGCTTTGGTGACGTCATGGACCATCAAGACTCACCTGCGTTTCGTTCTCTGCATCTCTTCTCGATGATTCTGGCATGTCTTCTCTTTCCCAGCAAGTGGCGGACGTGTGAGGTTAACTCTTCTGGCGACTTCTGATCACATAGATTGTTCCATTGTCAATGTAACACGAATTTCTTAACATGATGTGTGTAAACACAACGACTTGATGCATTAAGAGTAGGACAACCAAGGATCCGTTGTAGGCGACATGTTCTGCACACCAGACTTAACTTCATTAATGTCGGCATATTTGTCTTCCTTTCCCATTCGGAGGAAGAGTGAGATGCCAAGGCTGTATCACTGCCACAAATCCAATAACCGGATTATGGCAGGGACTAGATCATCATCGTTGTACTTCGCTTCTGAAGACATTCGAAGTTATGATGTCCGACGAACACCTGTGTGATTAGGATCGACGGACTCCTTATCCGAACTCATCTGACAAGAGGGATATCAGGGGGTGCTTCCTCCCCGGATCCTTCTCACGATGAAGTCGGGAAATATCCTTGGCGTGGTGTTCATTGTGAACAGCATACTTGGACATTTGCTGGATATGCTTCTGACCCTCAGAAGTGCGTCCCGGCAATCCTCCCGAAATCATGTGACATATTCCGGAGCGGAATGTTCACTTTTGTGGGCATCGTCTTTACGAGGTTTCTTCAGAAGTTGATGAGATGCTTCTTCACTTCTTGATGCGCCAACCGATCCATGTGTCGTGTGCAAGGAGCAATTCAGTGATATGGCAACATCCTTGTGAAAAATGGCAATACTTCGACTTATCCCGAGTTTCCAACTGTTTTTATTGATGGAGGACTTAATGTGCATCTTTCATAACCTCCTTTACACATAAAGAACTTGGTATTCTATCAGTGGGGTGTAGTGAATTTCTTCTTCTTCGGCGTTCTTTTGAGAAGGCCTCCTCTTCATAGTTCTCAGGACGACCTCTCTTTCGTGTCCTCCACTTCGATGGACCTGGTTGCTTGAGTTTTGGAGGAGGGCGTATCACTTTTCCTTGGCTTTCGTTCACGGGCAGACTTCCTCATAATGAATCATGCTCAGCTTCCCTCATCATTTCGTTCAAGTCTTAACCTCTGCCTTACCATTGAATTTGAAAGACTTCTAACTCAATCCCGATAGAATTATCAAGATATACTCGTGAAGGTCAGGAATTTGAGGGTTCGTTGTGAACGTTTGACATAACCCTTAAGCTTCATTGGGCGTTGTTGGATTCTCCCCAAATGCAAGTGCTTTCTGCTCTTTGCGATGCGCAGAAATGAATGAGTAAAAACAGCCACTTCTTGAAGTTATGGATGGAACCTGTGGAAGGCCCTGAACCACCTCTGAGCAACCTGAGGTGACTGAAAGGTATTTGCCACCACATTGGCATATGCTTGGCTGGTCGCATTAAATGCTTGTACATTCCAGATGATCATCTGGACGTGTGTCCATCATAGCATCGATGGAAGAGAATTTAATCTTTGAGAGTTGAGTTCGCATCAGATGAAGCAGAGAAGGATTTTTCGTTTAGGGAAAGTCTTGCACCTTCCCTCGTCTATGGAGGAAGAAATGCCCGTTTCGGTTAGCACCGCTTTCGGTGGTACCCCACTTCGTGGAACGACCTCTGGCTCCTACTAGATGGTTCGGTATGAGATGGCAAACTGAGTGTGTCTCGCTTCTGAGGAACGATGAGATGAGTCGTGCATAAGGTAAGATCCGTGAAGTTCATCGTCATGAGTAGTGCTTAGCTTCTCAGCTTCTTCTTCTCGAGAACCTTTGCATTTGGTTTCACGCCTGTTCCTCTTCCTTTTGATAATTGTCCTGCGTCCATTGAAGAGCTTCACGCACGATTCTTTTTCTATGAGTCTCGAACACTTCGGACTCATGACTAGGCTGGATTTTCTCTATCCCATCATGTGGAGCGGAATGGACCTTCAAGTGATTACCGTGGGGCAATAAAAGAGGTTGGATGTGTGCGATATCTCTAGCCTGACTCTTCCTCCTTTAAGGAATAATCTGGGTTCCACATTTTCCTTTGTCTCTGGGGGGATAGGATGCTTGACCTTGGTGGTTGTGATGTGGGAATCCAGGAGTACATGTATTCACGGCCTGAGTGGGAGCAAAGGAGTTCACTGCACGCCTTGTTCTTTTCTTCAGCTGAGCCTTAAGCGTGATTTTCTTCTTTGAGGGCTTGATTGAGGCCTTCATGTCGTTGGTCTTAGTTTGAGAAGAACGTCAATACTCCGTCACCCCGTGTTATCTCCCTTGAGATAACAAGAGTAAATATCTCCCCATCAAGTTGGAGAAGCTTGTTCTACATAGGGCTAGTCTTCCTCACTTGTGAAACTGAATGGTCGGGTGATTCTACCATTGGGATGCTTTCCTTTTTCTGAAGTGGAGGATGTCCCCATGCTGGTTTTGATCACTGTCTGAAGCCATATTGAATCGCCTCCCACAGACGGCGCAAATGTTGTAGCAAATGTCGTTGGCACGCTACAAATTCCTCTATAGGTTGAGAATGGTGGAGGCTCTCCTCTATGCTATTCTAGAGAGCTGATTTGCGGTTGGACCTCGGTTGCTTGGCACTCACGTTCCTCGGACCCTTAGCATCTGCAAGAAGGAGAATAATCCGTTTGGATAATCTCCTCGATTGCTTAGTAAGTAAGGAAGAGAAAGATAAATGTACAGCTATTTAGAGAGGAATTAGAGAGATAAAGTTATACTTGGCTTAATATGATAATGCTCTCAAAGTATGTGAAAAGTTTTTTTAAATATGCCTCTCAGGGAATTTATAGGCTTTTGCCCTTACATCCTTGCCGACACGATCCTCACCGACCCCTCCACTCAACCGACCTAGCAACCTATCCCCGCCGACCCTGACCCTCAATTCCACATAAACCTGATGTGACTCACATCCGTGCTTCGTTACCTGTTTTGCTTGCCTTATGTGTTTTTTACGTGAGACCGTTCCGTTGAATATTTACGGGTCATCTTACCACTGGCTTCTACACGGTGTCACGAGAATCGAGTGCCGGATCGGACTTTTTGACCATACAAACATGAAGTGGACTTAGTCAATCACTTAGAGCATCCATAACAATGAATTGGAGAATTATTTGGATTATATTCCAATTAAATATTACAAATATTGGAATATCATGCTACAATATAATGCTTGCGAGTAGTTGTTCGGGCAGACGCAAAGGCAAGGAATGTGCGCGCTACAATTTCTTTTTCTCATGCGACACGTGGCGCTTTTTGTGGTTGGATTTCCAACGGCTATTATATTACGTTACACATTAATAACTTACTAATTAAAAAAAGAAAAATCACCAACGGTCATATTTTTTCATTCTCTATAAATAGACACCAATATTGATATAGTTTCAACAATTTTGTAATGTGCTAATTAATTGTGTTGTTGTATATTTAAGTATTTGCATTTTAATAAAAGATAAATTGAGGTGAGGTAGGTTAAAATGAGGTGGGATAGGTGAATAGTAACATGAATAAATTTTTTATTTTGTTCATGGTTAAGAAGAGGAAAGTTAGATATATTTGTTTATTGATGTGAATGAGAGAGAAAGTTAGAGAGAGAATTATGAACGATTTTTTTTTTTGTTCATAGATAAGGATGCCCTTAGGTAGCTTTTAGAGTTTAGAGATAGAATTTTGCATAATTTCATAAATAGTAATGTTTGGTTAACTAGCGTTTCATAGTAGCTCGTAACGTTTGAGGTAGAGTTTTGCAAAAGATACTAATGTTAGCCTTTTGGAGTAACTTTTTTCAAACGCTACAATTTWCTCTTTTAATTACCATATTTTTAATAATATACTATTTCAACCGCTACTTATTTTGTCAAACACTGATAGATTATAATCAACTTCAACCGCTACTAGTCGACAYCTACAACTATCCCCTACAGCTAACATCTACTGCTAACATCTACTTCTAMCGCTAACAYCTACCTCTACTGCTAGTTTTACCAAACATACCCCGACGTCYYTTTTAGCAAGTTTATGCATTATACATTTACTTTAAWTTTGACATTGAATTCARCATGTAGAAGAACATTATTGTATTTTGATATAGATATTATTGTAGGTTTATACRCCGWACTTAATAGAACTATGTCTATGTATTCTATATYGAGTATATTGTATACTAAAATTGATAATGGTTACATCATCCCTATACATTATACACAGTCACGATTTCATTCATTTGATAATCTCATWAATAAATCTAAATATTCCCTCCGATACAAAATAATTACAACAATTGGACTTTTCACGCATGACGAAACAAAATTCTATAGATTAATATTTCTAATTATATATTATATATGTATTTGTAAAAATTATAAATATTAGATCGTAAAATACTACAGGTTGAGTCGAATCCAACAAAACCCCAAGTGACTATATTTTTACTTATGTATAAGTTACAAAATACGGTCAAAGTAGAAATTATGAATAGTATCAAAAGTACAATTGTTGCGTTTATTTTGTTACGGAGAGAGGTTTAATAAATTATAAAAATTAAAAAATATAAAAACTATATTATCCAAATTTAATAAAAAATAGGTTTTTCTAAGCTATGCCCCGAGTTTCTTCAATTTTCTAAGCTGTCCCATGCTTTTTAGAAATTCTAAGTTGTACCCCAACCTCAATTTTCCCAATTCTAAGTCATGCCTTATTTCACTTAAACTATTTAACTATGGTTTTGTTATTAACCATAGTTTGCAAAGAAAAAAAACAAAAGTCTTCTCTCTCCTTCCTCTCCCACGCAACCATTCTCCTTCTCCTCCTCTTTCTCTCTCCTCCTTTCTCCCCCAACCCATAACAAGCCACCACGCCAGGGCGCACACCTTTGACCCACCATGCTCTCTCTCTCCTTTGAATCAGCACACCACCACCTCTACTACCCCATTAACCACCACCACTCCAAAACCTAATCACCCGACCCAACCCCTACTACGCACCAAAACCCTAATCCCCAAATCACATTCAAATCAAAATTTAAAATCAAATCAAATTCAGACATAAAAATCAAAATCAAATCAAAATCCATAATCGCAATTCAAAACCAACATCGAGAATCGAATCGGGGGAGGAATTTGAGTTTGGGGTGTTTTCAGCAATTGGGGGCGTTTCCGAGGTGGTGGTGGCCATTTCGAGTTTGGCTTTTCAGAGTGTTTAGGTGTGCATTGATGGTTTGGGGTGGCGTTATTGAGTTGTGGTGTTTTAGGGGCGAGGTGGAGTTTTCCACTGGTTGGAGGAAATTTCGAGTGGTGGGTGTGGGTTTGAAGTGGTGTTTTTTCGAGGTGTACCGTGGTGTTTTGAGTATTGGGGGTGGTTTTCGAGGGTGGCAGTGGTGTTCAGTGGTGAGTGGTTTTCGAAAGGGCTATTGTGGTGTTTTAGCATGGTGTGTGGTGAAAGTGGGTTGGGTGGGTTGGTGAAGAGGTGGTTTGTTGGTGGTGTTTGTTTATTTTTTCTTTCTTTTTAAATTTTATAATTAACCATAGTTAGATAACTTTAAGAAATAAAGGCATGACTTAGAATTTGGAAAAACTTGGAGGTACACACTTAGAATTTTTAAAAAGCATAGGATACAGTTTAGAAATTGAAGAAACTAGGGACAAAGAAAAATCCAAATAACATTAATAATTTCACTTTTTTTTTTGAGAAAATAAAAAATTTATCTTCAATATAAATCAGATAGAAGACAATTCTTGTATCAATGCATTAAAAGACACTACGAGTAGGAAACAAGCCCTTATTTAATCAGGTGATTATCATCTCAAAATACTTAGATCAAAATGTAGATAAAAAAATATAGTCTAAGGTCTTAACCTGCACAACAGGAAAAATTTGTCATTAACTACTCAGTTTGGCCATCTTAAAACAACTAGCCAGAATGTTCACTAAAATAAAAAATACTACCACATTTTGCAATCTCATACTCCCCACAACCCCACTACCCAATTTTAATTTTTTCAGGCAACGAAATACTACTATGGCTTGTGGGGCCTACCAAAACTTATTATCATCTTTTTTTTGCCGAATCTTTGCAATTACTATTTCATTGCCCCTATTGTTTTACCTATTATTCTCCTATTTCTTCCTCGCGTCATCACCCTTCTGCATTCTGTTCTCCTCTCCTCCATCTCCTCACTCTCTCTTCTTTCTCTTCTACTCAAATCCTCTCTTTCTTTCCTGAACAAATCCATCATGCCCTAAACAAATGACATCCAACTATTCTTAATTTCTAAATAAATCAACTCTCCAACTAACTCATTTCCCTAAAATAATCTAAATTCCATGAATTGTATCGAGCAAAAACCCGACTAAATAAATTTGAATCTTCAATTGCAATCGATGAGAGGATTAGTTCTAACTTCATGCTCCTCCCATTAAGGACTACGAACAAAACCCAGAAACAAAACCAATCAAGAAACCAAAAGCTTTTATAAAATATTCACAAAGCAACAACAAATGAAAGCGAAGAGATAAACATGAAAAATTCAATCTTCTAATTGTTATTATTGGTCTCTCGGAGGTACGACAGATATAAATGATTCCGACCAAAAATCGCCCAAAGAACATTGCCTGAGCTCTGTGAGCCTCCTCCATTGCAGTTCAATCTATTGAGGAGCCCTTACTACCATGGATGAAGCTATTAGCTACTGTAACACACACGCCCCAAAATGTCATGTACTCGAACAAGATCTAGTTTGCTAATTTGCTGCTATTTTTGGGCTTGCTCAGCCACCGTTTCACCTCTATCGAGGCCCCCTCAGGTGGGTTTTGTGGTACACCCCCCTCCCCCCGACGCTATGGCCCCCCTCAGCAGAATTCGAACTAATAACAAACACCCAACAAAAATCAAGGAAACAAAATGACTAAAATGAATGCTGGTGAAAGAGGAGAACGAAAACGAGGAATTTTGCGAAAAAAATTCAGAGAGAAAGTAAAGAAGAAAATGAGGATTAAATTAGAAGAGAAATGAAGGGAAATTGATGTTATAAAGGAGGAAATGAAGCAGAGGTGGGACCCACACGCCTGAATTTGAGTAGGAAAACAAGAATTGGTGGGACCCATACGTCGGAGGTGGTTTTCCTTTCATAAAAAACTGAGATGGATAGTGAAATCAAATGATTTTTCAAAAAGTAAAATTCGAGTAGTTGTGAAACAATGAAAGATCCCAAACCTAACCTTTGGTCAGAAACCCCTTATAAAGGTTACCTATAATAATAATTTTATTATTATTATTAATAAGATCAATTCTTATTCAATAATAATACTTTTTTGTTGTTGTCAAAGCCAAAAGGGGAAAACCCCTTAAAAGGAAAACCTCAAAATTAAAATTTAGTGATGAGTGATGGCCATTAGCAGAAGGCATAAGATGGAGGAGATCAACATTATTCCAGAAGAATTGGTATACAAAATACTTATTCATTTGCCGGTTAAATCTCTGGTACGTTTSAGGTGCGTTTGTAGATCATGGTATTCTCTTATTAGCAATTCCGAATTCATTCATTCACACCTTGGTTTTAATAAAACCCAATTTTCCAAAGGATATAATGTCTTCTTAAAGAGAATTTCACTGAGTTCTAGGTTTCAATTTAAGATTAAGGAGATTTATAGCACACGTTCAGATGATCTTCAACAGTTTCATGAAACCGAAACCATCATCCCACCCTATTATGATCCTGCTTCTGGTTACGGACATACCAGGATCATCGGATGCGTCGATGGATTGCTCTGTTTGTTCGATTATGAAAACAGAATTCATTTGTTATGGAACCCTGCTATCAGAAAACATTTCATCCTACCTAACGTCGAAACTGCGAAAGAAACGTCCTGTGCTCATTGTTTCGGGTTTGGATACGATGCCTTGTCGGATGACTACAAGGTCGTSATGGTTCTAATGCATCGGGATGATGTTGAAAGGCAAAGCACAGTTTGTGTGTTCTCCTTGAGTAGTAAGACGTGGCGGACTCTGGTTTATTATTCCGACTTGTTTGATGCTTCTAATTACTTGTCTATTAGAACTAATCATTCGTGTAATGTGGATCGTTTTGTCTATCAAATCTCCCAGTTGGAGCAGCCGAGGTGCAACATTGTGTCSTTCGATTTGAGTGATGAGGTGTTCAATGTGATRGAGTGTCCTGAAGTTGTCAGAGCTGATTTGTGGTGCGAACCTAACTTAGTTAATTTCAGCGGCTCGCTTGTGCTAGTCGCCCTGCACAAGGGGGAGTGGAGATACCAATTTTGGGTTATGAGGGACGAAGGCGTGGGCAAGTCATGGATGAAATTGTTTTCAATAGGCA
>SNQN01013006.1:0-14463 GCA_008642245.1 Bassia scoparia
GAGGCAGCTGGAATATTAGATGAGAATAATTTGGTTACCTTAATACTAGGAGTATTATCTTGTTTGATCTTATCTTTGTGATTAAATCAAATAAGATATATACTTTCCATGAATCACATCTTGACTTGCTCGTCAAGTCAATGAGATTTAAGAAAACTAGTGTTTCGGTTTCCAAACTTATAAATACTCATMTAATACTCCACATTCCATATATCTCTCCACGATTGAAAAAGAGAATTTTTGAGAGAAAMTACTGAAATACAAAACCTTTCATCGAGTCATATATAAGAGCACAATAGGGCTTATTATTTCTCTTTATTAGCTTTTAAAGAAGTAAACACAAAAGAGAGAAAATCGGTTATTGTGATAGCTTTCAACAGAGGGGTTGAAGTCTAGGTGAGTGTTTATGAGTTTAAACACATTGGACTTACGAGTGTGAGTCGAGTGCACATTCAGAGTTGAATGTGGGGTGTGCTGGTTCCCGGAGGAGGGAAAAAGCAGGGAGTGTGTTCTTTATTTTTCGGAGTAGATTAATAAAAGAGCATAGGGTAGGAGAACGTAGTCCATAGTTGGGCGAACCTCATTAAATCTATGTGTTCTTTAATTACTTGCTTTATATTCCGCTGCGTATAGAAACCAGTCCAGCTGGTTCCTCACCATCAATCCAAAAACAAAAAAAAAAGGTTAAGGAGACAAAACAATCAATTCACCCCCCCCCCCCTCTCTAGATCTTGAGTGCTCTAAAACCTTAAATAACTGATTTTATTTGATTGCAAATTAAATCAGTGGATACATTTTCTGTGAAATAATTATTTTATTTCCAAGGAAAATATATCCTCAATAACTCATGCAATATACTTACCAAAGGCTTACTTAAGAGGACCAACAAGCACACAAACCCTAACACTTTTGCACAAGCCTTTTTCGAGTAATCAAAATGCAAAAGCTCTCTCTCTAAGCAAGACCTAGCATTAATCTAATACTACACTTAGGTTTTAATTTACTCTCATTCTAAGTATTAAGACTATTTTGTAATTGAGAGACAAAGTATTGTCAATTGAGCAAATTGTGAGTTCAATTTGTTGGGGAAMTTGGTCAAGGATCAAGTTCATTTGAATCAYCATAGTTGGTGATTKGGTAGAACTTCCATAGGTGGAAGTTGGGGATCTGTTTGTGCATAGATGCATATTCAGATTAATTGTGTTCTTTTGTTATTCAGAGGTGATCAATAAAAGAGTGAGTGAGTGGAGGACATAGTTTTATTAGAAGAATCGAATCTCTGTCATAAAGTTATAGCGTGATGATGTAACTTGGTTTCTTGATTTAGCTTTTGCAATAAGCTACTTAGTGAATGATATACTTAACTGGTATCAGTGAATTCGATAACTTAATTATATTCATCACTCATAAATACTTAATTACCCCACCTTGAGTATAACCATATGTACTGTGATCGTACATTAAGTATATAAGCATACCATCATCCGTACGAGAGTTTGATAATTATTTACTATTGGCTTTGAAGTTAGCTATGAAGGATATATCTTCTCATAATAGATCCGACAAAATAGAGTCTCTTCTCCATGCACATTATAGACAGACTATGTATTTTTGAATCTTAGATCGGGACATTTATCCACACTAAGTAATAGAATGATATTCTCTTCCTCATCTGGTCGAGTAATTAGAATAAAGTTTTTTAGCTGCAAAGCGACTTGAATCTGTCATCAAATTGTCTATGATGCGTGCTTGAAAATTGTTAAGACAGAACATTAAAGTAAAAATTGTCAATCTATATATATTTCAATTGGACGCTTTTGGATTGTATTGGTTTAAGGAATTGTGTTTTTTTTCAATCATAATTTTTTAAATAACCAAATCAAGTGTGTATCTGGGTTTTAAGTAGTAGTTTATTGTGTAATTCGACTTTAAATTACTCTGATGATAAACTTATTATACATAAGGAAGTGAATTATTTTAAGGAAAGATTTTAAAGTTAGTGTATGCAGCTCAAAATGTTATGTTTACCCGAAGGGCGAATAAGAACTTTTTCCTAGAGGAGGACCAATTTCCGCTTGACTTATATATGATTCGAATAGTAGATAAGGTATAATTCTCCGTGCTTATGATAAAAAATTGGCTTCTACTAATTAAGCACCCTATCCGTCACTTTTTTCAGATGGACCTAACAGGCTCAGTAACATATTAAATATTCTCTTTTCTATAAAATGAGCAGAACATTTCTCACAATCCATAATTCCTCCATATTAATTAAGAAACAAGAAAACGTGAAGTAGTAGGGTTAGACCCAACACTAAATAGAAAGAATGTTGCATCATTCCACTCGATTGTATGCTCTATTAAGGTCAGATGCCTACAATGATGTAATCATACACCGACTATCATCCATTCACTGGCATTTTAGATTACTGTAAAACGGAATAGTTCACTCGTTAGCTTATATTCGAGTAGAGACTTATCTACTCGGCGATACTAGGGAGTGCTTGAGTGAAACTGGGACCACTCCAAGCAATTGAGAAAGTTATATGATTGCCATGCTAATTGTTGTAAGCAAGGATTCTAGGGATCAATGCGTGTTGCACTCTACTAGCATATTTGTACGAGAAGCAAATCATAATTATAAATAGTGACAAAGGTATGATTATTTCAGGGATATTACAGATTTTTTTATATTACAAAATAAAACTTACTTTTGAAAACAAAACAAAATTCTAACTATTTCAATCAATTATAAAATAAATTGTATGCAAAGTAGAACTGCAAAAATAGGAAATTGAAATTTTAAAAAAATTTCTAAAAAAAATTCACTTAAAGTAAAACTATATTTCTCAAGGACTGTGACATATCGTGCATTTCTTGATTTGTTCATATCGACATGTAAGCATAATATTATTATTCGTTCTCCGTTAACATGTACTGATACATAAGGAGAGGAAGAATTGATTTTGTCTATAGGAGAAAGTAATAATATACGAATTTACATGCAACTTGATATGTTGAAACTAACTGTAGAATTATAGCTAGGGTACATTCACAAACTCATAAGAATCAAAATCTTGTCTATAATTATTTTCATAAAAGAACGCTTTTTATGACATGGATCTTATCTCTTTCTAATGTTGTGTTAGGCTCAATCAGGAAAAACACACTATGTAGTAGAAGATTCTGCAAATCATCATTGCTAGCTAACATATAATATGAGATACTTTCACTTAGAGACATCTGACAAAAGATTCAAGGACTAACATAGTATTGTATTGCGATTGTATTCTATGTTAAAGTACTATCTGAAAATTAGAAGAAGTAGAGTGTCTAATTGTATCTGAGAAAAGCTGTTGATAACTTTGTATCATTTTATTTTCCTTTGTTTATCTCAATTCAATATATTTTACTTTACAAGGATAATCTTTAAATTAGATATGATCTCATATACACTAACCTGGTATAATTATATTGTATAAGTAGTATTAATTTGTGTTAACTTAAACTATTTTTTTTAACGGAGGAGTAATAGCAGGTATAGCACATTCCATTAATATATTATCTCGATGTTATCAGCCTTCATACACATATGTAAAAAAATTAATTTACTGCTCTAATGTTACATTCAACTAGCATTTTTAGCACAACATATATGCGATGCGTGCAATCGACTATAATAATTGATAGTTATTTATGTATTTTAATGTTATTATGCATAAGGGAAAGAGTAATAGTTATTGTATTATGTATTGTTTTTTTTATATAATGCGGGAACCCCCCACCTCCATTATATACTATGGGAATAAGTGTACGACTTCAAGCATCCTAGAAGAGAAGAAGTATATGGTGTTATTAGAATAATTGAGCAAGTAAGGATATGTACTTTTCCCATTCTTTTTTGTGTGTGTGAAAACTTTGTGATTGAAAGATTCTCTATGTTATATTATTGGTATATTATTTATCGATTATGATCTTATTCAATATATTACACAGAAGAAACTTTTTTAATTATCATGAATATTGCTTAATATGAATTATGTGGAATTATTTTGATCCTGTTACACTCCCATAATTGGTTTAGGCCTTCATTATGTCATATTTAATCGATAACGACAAAATGAATTGGTGTAATATTAGACAAATTAGTATTGGATCCATATATTGGTATATAACTCTGTTGTTCATGTATATATTAATAATGCATATACTTGAAGAATATAATACATTGATGAATGAGCCTAACCAATTTGTTTGACTTAGTTATTAGTTTGGAAGGGTTTTGTGTAATTTTCCAAGGAGGAGAGACAGATCTCTCCATTGGCTTCCCTTCGGTTATATATACATTTAGAGATCGATATATGAGTATATTTGTAATTTGATGCTGCCAATACTGAAATTCTCAAGAATTTCTGAATTATCTAAGAGACTTATATGAATTTGAAGTCTCTACTTTGATAATAAATTAAACAATATTATATAATATACTCACATAATATATAACACTTATACCTAAAGATTATAATTATCTATATTAGTTCTTATATATATATATAATCATATATTATATATATTTATACATATCAATGAATCTGAAATTTCATAATTGACTTCAATTGATCTTGTTTAATCTTTCTATATCAAACAAATAAATTTCAAATTCTGTAGATTACAATATTCACATACTCTCATGATATTTAATTTGGGTGTAGTCATCGAGGATAAACTATTCTAGATAGAATCTTCTCTATATAAAGGAAGACTTTATGTTAGTGTAGCATTTTTATTAACCGCTAGTTATTTCTACACGCACGTTTCTGTCTCTAGTAGACATACTTATATCTTCATGTCACACAAATAAGACTAAATTCGATATCAATTTCAACAGTGAAATGATAAATCCATTTCAAGGTAAAATATCATCGTACCAATATATATAGTAAGATTATATATCTAAGACTTATGCTTGTTCGTCTTGATGAGTAGTTTATTAAAATCTAACTTTTCAAATTTTAAATAATAGTTCTAGCTATATTAAGTTATGGAAATACTACACAAATTTATGTATTACATCAAGACACGCGTAAAAATGTTCTACGCATAGTACCATCGAATCCTATGAGACATAGACAAAGAATAATTTATTACAAAGTATTTATATTAGTAATGGGCGGACATTCAAGAATTAAAGACATGAACGCTTATGATACTATACAGTCGAAGCGTATAGATCTAATCTAATAATCAAAAGAAAGGTTAGTGATATATAATAGAAAGGCAAATAAATTGAATAGTTAATAGATGCTGGAATCTTCTAATTAGGATGCTATTAAACGGTGAAATGTGCGGAAGATTTAATTGTGATAAAAGTTGTGAAGACACATACTCTTGGAAATTTTTGTGATAGTGGAAATTAGAATTTAGAATTTAAGAATTAAAGGAATAATTCAGTTGCTATCAGATATGTAGATCATATTCATTATTAATAATATAGTCAATGCTATGTTAATGTAATTATTGATGACGATTCATCTGTTATGATTACGTAAATGTCGTCTTTAGGGTCATTATCTAGTGATTGATAAATTAAGGAATATACAACGACTATTTATCACACTAAGGGAATACAATGTTCCTATGTTATTTTAACTAATTGAATATAATTGACGTGAGTGGTTCGTATCATATTTCATTCTTCTATTAAGACATGGTTGAGTTAAGTCTTGAAGTATAAGTAAAGAAAAAGACAATTATATTGCATCAAGAATTGGTATGCTCGGTATTGAAAAAGTATTTCATAAATAAATTCAACTTGACGATACACTAGGGATAACAGTTCAGCTCGTCCAAAGGCAGTGTTATACCTACTTCTTCGTACTCCAAGTAACCTCACAAAAGTAAAAATATTCTTGTTTCGTGAATCGCTCATTAGTATTATATTTTGATTAAAGGTACCAGAATATTTATATTTTGTAGATCATATTGTAATTTAGTGGATGTCTTCAGTTTTTGGGATGTGATCCACGCACTAGATCAAAAGGACAAAGGTGTTCCACTATATTATTGAGTTGTTATACTCTCCGCGTGTATTATGTAGTATTTTCTATTAATAGAGTTGTATTATTGGCATTAGACTGTTGCGCTTGGGAATTGCCAAATGAGATTGTGAGGAGATTTCATCACCAAAGGTTAGTACATACAATATTAAAGGTTTTGAATATCATTCGTCACTACGACAAATTCCGAAGTATGCTTCGCATCATTATCAACGTAAATTCGCTTGTGTGGATTGAAGCTAACTCTGAGGGAATTTGTATGTAACATTTAATAACATATTAAGACATGTACGCTTAACGTTGCATGACTGATTCATGCTTCAATAATTTATTCCACAATTCTTTTATTTCTGATTTTATACAGTAATTTTTATTGTAGTAAGTAAAGGTCTTCGCTTATAACAAACGTGGTGGCGCTGATATTCCTGATATACTTAGGTGTATCAGATGAGTAGAATTTATGGGTGTGTTGGATGGTAGTTTTTAGGTACGCTTGTTACAGTTTTAAGTATGTTTTTGGCAGAATTCGTTAATATGTGTTTGGTTAATGTAAAGAAATACTGTATGTATAATACATTTCATAATAGTTATATAGGTGTTAGATAATAATTTTGTAATTATGTTTATGTAGTTCTGTTACAATCTGTAATAATCATTGCTGCATAGGGTTTCCTTCGAGTTTCCAATATAGTGTATATCCTATTCATTGAGCCATACCATAAAAAACGATAAGACATGTATATATGTATGCATTAAATTTGATTCAATATATTACATCGTAGATTTGCTTAATTTCTCAATCTCTCTCCTCATATCTACTCTCTGTTACTTCATACTGACTCCATTAATGGAGTTAATGGTATCGTCATAAAATATGTTTTCTTTTTTTTTACTTTTCATTTTTCTTTTACTTTTCATCTGGGAAGGCTAGCGATTGCCTATCATCAGAGATAAAATCTATTATTACTCTCTCATGCAACACTAGATCAAATGGTTGTTCTCAATTTTGGAAGTGCTCCTATCTAATTTTTTGTCAACTGTGATAATCTCAGCCTTCTGAACAATCGTACGATTTACATAGTCTGACATGATTCGATTCGTTTCATTGGTCTAATATTTGATGGAGCAGAGCAAGCTGAGAATGTGAGAGTTGTATGCACGAATAATGGAGGCTTCTTGGCTTATCTCAATGAACTATCAGGCTTTGATAGATTAAACTGATGCTATATCTAATATACATATCAAGAAAAAGGGATTAGTAATTATTAACGTTTAGTTAGACGATCTATGAGTGATTTTATTAACGTTCTGGATTAACGAAGATGGTGATATACCTCAATAACCCTGTATCTTGTTGAGCATTGCTTACGTCACAAGTTACATCGGCGTGAGGTTCAGATAAGAATACAGCCAGTCAAGAAGCAATGTGTAACTAACTATATGATACGGTTCATAGTGTCATATATTGATCTTTATGATTCAAAGGATTCTTCTATTACTAGTAGTATTCATAAGAGAAGATAGATATTGGGAATGATTAAGATTTACTTCATAATGGAAGGAATTGTACATTCTTCGTTATATAATTCGAAGTATGTGGTGTGCTTGTCATAATTGTTCATATGTAGGTAAATTCCATGTGCAAACATGTTGAGACGCGATAATCGCATGAATGCTATTTCAATTTCTGCTGGGAAAGTTTCCCTTTATTGGAATAAACAGTCAATCAGATCATACTTATTGTTCTGATCGCTTCTTCCAATATAAACCAATAGGCTATCTTATTACTTACAACCAAGTATATGAAGACAATCTTACAGAATTACAGTTGCTGTCATGTACATTGAGCCTCTAAGTAGCATTTCATGCTTTGCTCACTTCTGCTTAATACTCAAAGACTGAAAGTTCTCATGCTAATTAGCTCTATTAAAGTGAGTCATTATTTAAGAATAGGCATCGATGAATTTGACAAGTGTTTGTGAGTTGCAGAAGGCTAGGAATCTATTACTTTAATATGAAAAGTATTTGTTTCATAATTGGATTGGCATATCACTCTGAGTGGTATAACAAAACTAATAGAAGTAAACAGATCTGGTCCTAAGGATGCTGCTATAACTATTATGTTGATATTCTGCTATAGAATTTACTTACTGGCATTAATTGGACCGCTCTTGCTAAGGAAATATTGACAATAAAATTATAATGCAATTAATTTTTATACTTATTCTTTCCAGTGTGATAACCTTAGATGCTTTCTGCTGTTTGCAAAGAAGTAATTAATGCAAAGAATAGGGACAATCAGAATTATAAAATTCTCTTCGATCTACTAAAAGATATATCTAATATGCAAATATGATGAATTATTGTCAAGGTTATACCGTCTTCTTTATTAATTATATAGTTCGCTAATATCACAAAAGCATCTTCATTTATTTACAATTATTCTTGATAATTTAGATTACAAGCGAGGCTCTGATAACATTTATAGTTTGCAAATTCAAATATGTTTACATCACAATAATCTCAAGTAACTGTTACATCTCTAATGAATGTGATTTATAGTTTAACCTGTGTGATTTTTAGATAAATTAATGGATATCACTCATCAGCTTAGAGATTACCTATATGAATTAAGATAAATAATCATTGATATTTGTTTCTAGCAAGGTTTATCAGTATTGATATATTTGGTTTTAAGTAACAAAATTCTTCTATCTGGATTGGAGGTTGCTTTGATGAAAATAGCTTTTAGCTGTTGTTTTCTAATCAGGCATGCTTATTTCAGGACCTTCAACTAATGAAGTCAAAGCTTCTGTGGAGAGATATTCAATGTGTCTTTCTCATTTTTTCTTTCCTCTCTCTTTATAAATCTTTCAAGAAATCTGTGTTCTTTCTTAATAATGAAAGCTAATGATGTTAACCACTGTTTATATTCGTCATATTATCTTACTATTTCTATAGAAATGTTGTATCATAGAAATGATCATTGTGAGCATATAATTCTTGATATCGAAATATTAATAAGTATATTACAAAATGCTATAAAGAATGTTAATAATGATAATGAATACCTTTAATCATTGTTGATCCTGCATATTGGGAAACATCCAACATCATCATCATGTAGATTGTTCCTTTTACTTATGTCTAGGTCCTATCTGATAGACTTGTGTCGGTGTTTGAGCTTTTAATATCATGTTAGGATTTGTGGGAAAGAATAGATGATTCCATGCTTATTCAAGGAGCTACGCAAAATTATATTTTTCACGGAATTGTTAGGAGATGAAACAGTCTCAAGACTAGACATTACCTGATAAAAAATTCTTTGAAAATAATTATAATCAAGAAGTTATTTTCTTATTGTTTCTTTTCTGGATTTTGTCCTATTAGAAATCACATGGTGTTAAAATATTATCTTATTAAAGATCAAATGTATTTAGAAGAATGTTCATGGTATTACTATTACATTTGAAAAACTGAAACAATACAATAAAAATTGATGATATTCGAAATCATTCAAGATGTCTTGTTGCTCAACTTTTTGCTGGAGGGTATGAGTTACTATTCAATAAAAATGAAGAAAGGAGTGCTTCGGCTTAGGAGTTTAGATAATACAGAGAATGGAAAGAAGATGAAAAGATAGACATAAACATTTGCTTGCATTATTGATATGCTAGGCTTCACATTGAGGTTTCAATGCATTTGCAATAAATTCTGGGGTGAATTTGTCTCCTATTCCTGCACAAACACAAATGACTTGATTAATTTTGATGCTTTATACTAACGCATCTTATTCGATATCTGATATAACTACGTAATTGATAAACTTCTAACATGAACTAGTCATATATGGGATAAACGCTCCTTCTTTATGAACTCAGAAATAATATTGTGTTGTCTATGGTTATTGCACGTGACAAAAATAATATTCTAAGATATACAGTGTTACAAAATTAAGAGGCCAGAAATGCTGATTTCTTGATTGGCTATTTATGCTCAAAAAGGCTATAAATTGTATGAATATTAGATTAAACACAAATCATATCTATTAGCTCGATAGATGTCTATTTAAGGTAATAAAATAATATTATCTTTTAAGTTAATACTTCTTCTTCTTTGCAGGTATTTTACTCTGTAACTTTTACACAACATTATTATTGATTCTTGATGATACATAAAACCAGTCCTGTTTTGATGAATATATCATACACTTCTTCTTCTCTTTTACTTTCTCTATTATGTAAATTACACTTCACATAGAATTGTCAGAAGTTCTTGATTTCCTACACAAATTTTCTTCTTCTCTACTACTTCTTGCTAAAGATAAATATTTCACCTATGATTTACTTCTACATTCATAATCTTTCCCTGCTGTTTCAAACACGATCTCTCAGAGGTATTTTCAGACAAAATTATACTTTAACTCCTAAGTATAAAAGGATTTTGTTACTGAAATATATATGACTAATTCAACTATTATGACTACTCCTTAGAGAAGATCTTCTCCTAACTTCGTCTGTTTTCTTTGTGTTCATATTACTGGACGTATAATTTAGCAGCAATATGTCCAAGTGTGCTGAATAGTCTGTCAATATGTTTTCTATGGCATGAACCTAACTTCCAAACCCCTTCTCCCCCTCAAATATTTAGTCCAAAAGAGAGTCTCACTAGATGGGTGGCTAAGATAAGCAAAAAATGGAGTGTGGTCCTGCTTGTGGAAACATAAATATAACTCTGCGGACTAATAGCTACATTTACTGCATGATAATGAAAAAGCCATTGGGTATCGGGTTTACAAAGGTTTAAAAATTTAACCCTAGATAGGTTCTAGTTGAAAGTGCTTAATTAGGCTGGTTGTTCAAGAGAGAAATATAACAAAGGTTAAAAGCGCGAACAGGATTAAAGGCCATCTATTTGTACTGTGAATATACTAAACTAAGATGACGAATCAACTAAAATGTGCATAAGCTGCTAGCTATAAGTGGACTTTTATAAGCGGTTGATATAAGAAACTGTCCACTCTTATAATAATTGGCTATGATTCATCTGAAGGAAATATACTTTAACTAGCATACATACTCTGTGATTAAATGATGAGCAGCACATTCAATGGCAGTATAAATACAAATGTGAAAAAGTCCTTTATGGACTTAAACAAGCATCCAGGCAGTTAGAATAAATATGCGTCAAAAGAATATTCTTTACACTTTCATATACCTCTGTTGATTTCATATCCAAATAACAGATATTATTAATGTTTATAAGGAAGCGAATTGTGAAATACAGACCTTTACTGTGATAGGTGTTATGTGATGATTTGCTCATTTTGGCTTAATGTTTCAATTATAGACTAGCATCACTAAACGTTGGAACTCATAAGCTTTTACTATAAAGGTCTAGGAGACCTAAAGTTCTCCAGTAAGTATATTCCGAGGTCATAGAATCTGAGGGTATATTTATCCCTCACTCAATATGGTATATGTGTTTGGATTTGTTCGAGGATCACTCTATTGAGAATGCAAGTCTGCTCCCTATCTTCCATTCCTTAAAAGGTGTATATAATTGAGTACCCATTGAGGGTTGGATGTTCTACTCCGCTTGACATGGGTATAGAAGTACGTCGGGAAGTCTTGTATTTAACCATGATAGGCTCTGCTCGTGTCTCTATGCTGTTACTTTTACCAGAACTCATCAGTTTTTTGAAGTTTCGTTCCCAGGCAGCCTGCATTTTTGCAGCTTGCTCTTCATGTCCTTAAGTATTAAAGGGACCTTCAAACACTGGGTTTTTGAGTTAAGCTTGATTTTGAAGGTCTGCGCTATAGTGATGGCTGATCTGGGGGACTTGTGTTTTTTTGGCAGTCTTCATGGAATATTGTGTTGTCTAGGGAGTTTTATCAACTATCCTGGAAAACAAAAGAGCAGAAGATTACTTCAAAAGTCTCCCACAGAAGCTAAATACAAGAGCCATGAGCATGGCAAGTGATTGGTTTGGTTTTGAAGGTTTATTAAAGGATCTTAATGTGTTTGTTCTCACCTATTTGTCTCTTTTGTGATAACAACAGCAATATTATTGCTGAAAATGAGGTTCTTGGAACGACAGCTTTAAACTTGATTGTCATACATTAGAGAATATGTGATTTGGTTTGATTTCTTTGTCTCATATCAGCTCTTTCTTACAACTTGCCTGATTGATGACTAAAGGCCATTAGGATCTGCAGCAACATCAGTTTTATGGTTAAGATTGTCTTGCTTTCTTCTGCCCAGTCATTTGAGGGGTGGATGTTAGAATACATGTTGTATAACTATTCATATATGTTGTATATATACGCTTAATAGTATAAGTTTTGTATTTGTTATGAGTTTGTTACAATTTGTATAATCTCTTGGCTCAGTTTCAACATGTATGTATATAGATCACTGTGAGCATCTATCTGTAATTATTTTGAGCTTCTTTTGATCAATGAATATAACAACTGATATTGCTCGCTCTATGTCTCAGCTCCTCTCTCTCTCTCTCTCTCTTCACGTCTTCTTCTGCTGTTATTCATTGCAACTCCTTATACGGGTTTATCAGTCTACTAGCACTTTTATGGTAGGTTGTAGCGTTTGAGTAAGTTTTTACAAAACTATCAGTGTTGAACTTTTTTATGCAAATTGCAATACATAATTCACTAATAACTTGTTATGAAGAAGTTTTTTTCTAGCAAAACTTTTCATTGAAGTTAATAAATGAGACTGGACAAAATTAGAAAGCTTGATGATAAAAAATTCAAGCATAGCCGAACTGGGCTTGTTTGTTAATATTGTTTTGTGCTTTCAACTTGTTATTTATTTTATTTATTTATTTGATTTTTTGTATGAAATAAAATATAACTTGCATAGAAGATGCTTGGTCCTAGCAATTTAGTTTTTGAGATGAAGGTATGTAATTTTGCACTATTATATTTGTGTGATCAGTCCTTACTAATGGTAGGGTTATGATTCCGTTACCACTTCGCTAATCTCAAAGGGTCCTTTTGTATATATGTTGGATTAATTTGACTTTGATAAGGTTTCGATTCATTCAATTTGAAATTGTGAGGACTGAGAAGTGGTATGTAAAACTTCTCACAACATTTGGAACTCCGAATTACATCGTATAAGATTAGTCATATATTCTTGATTTTTTGACGACCAATGACATCAACGAGAAGATATGGAATTTGTATTTTGCTTAATGCTCAGTTGTTGTATAACTAGCTTCGAATCAGTATTAATATCCTTGCCACATGACATTAATATACCCTTTTGTTTTTTTCTTTTAAAATTCATTCTTTAATTTTTTTGTATCATTCAATCAATTCGTTGTACTACATCGTATTGAATAAAATGTGCGCATGCTAAGCTATTTTACCTAATGACAATTGCCTAATGACAAAATTTGATATAAAGGTTACAATTTATAATTGAAGCTCCTCGAACAGTTAAGCATATTATGGACATACGTCATACTCAAACTTTACACCTCTTATATACTAAACCAAACAAAACAAAACATTAATATAAAATTGAGAAAATTGTTTTGGAYAAGGAAACAACAAAAATAAAATAWAAWATAATTCCATTGATCAATCATTAGTTTTCATACACGACAAAAGTAAATCCCAAAATTGATCTCATACTTAGTGTGGAAATGAGATTATAATTCAGTGGAGTAATCATAAAATTTTAAACATATAATTGTACCATGTATTACATCATAARTATGGTACCGCARGTCTACATGAGAGTAGCTCGCTATTACATTGATCTATCWTTGAAAAAAATTCGTATGATCCTCGACATAATATGGTATTGTATGTCTACATGAAAGTATATCGATATATACTTTATTTTGGAACAAAAATGAAAATACAATAAGTTGAAGATTTTGATCTCTCAATAGAGTAGGTCGTCACTTTTATATTGATCATTGAAAAAACTTGCATTGTATGATCGATCCTCAATGTTACAACATCATCGAGTTCAATTAGTTGCAAAAGAATAAGAATTTAAAGGGTTCGGGTTGATTATACACATAAGTGTTTTTTATCTAAAAAATGATTCATTTTTACCTATGAAACAAAGCAAAATAAAGCTAATATATCACACAAATTAATTGCTCATTTAAAATATACAAGACTAGGAAATCAATAATAAGGCTTAATTAGCGCAACTTTGCGCATCTAGTGAGATGATACAAATTGGTTTCTTGTAAGGCCATATTATTGGCGTAATAATAAGAAACTTCATGTATCACGTTCATTGGCCTACTTATCATTTGATAGTTGACACTTGATGTTTTCCCAAAGAACATTCTTATACAAAAGTGTTTTCAAATTATTTTTCTCTTTTTTTTTTTGTGTTTTTTTGTTTGAGGGGTTATTAG
>SNQN01013007.1:0-14462 GCA_008642245.1 Bassia scoparia
CTAAGGCGAAAGACGGGAAGCTTCCTACGCTACGGAACTGTATGTGGACACCCACTACAATAAGACCAGGAGGAACCGGTCCCGTTAACAAGAAAGCCAAGGAAGTGATGGTATGCTTTTTACTTTGTTTACTTTGTATTTGTTGATTAGAGCGGAATCCGGCTTATAAAGCCGTTAGTACGAAATAAGATTGCTTTTTTATGACGAGAGCGGATTCCGGTTATACGCCGATGATACGAATTACTTTTTATGATTTGAATTTAATGTATGAGCATCCGGCTTATACGCGATGAGTACGAATAGGATTGTTTTTTATGATATTGAATTTTTTTAGAGCGCAATTCCCATTATACGCGATGAGTACGAATAAATTTGGAAATCTTAGAAGTTTTAGGCCGAAACCCCAAAATTGGTAATGGTTTGATTTGTTAGAAGTAGCTCGCAAACCCTAAAAACGACCAAAAAGGCCCAATTACGGGCCAATTTGACTTCTCGCGCTTAACGGTCCAATATAAGTCTAAGAGCATAAGTGAGTAAAATGAGAATGTTTAAGCTTTAAAAACTAGTAATGTTTGATTTGTTAGAAAGTTAGGCTCGAAACACCCTAAAAACGACCAAAAATGGCCTATTCGGCCGATTTTGACTTCTCGCGTCTTAACGTGTCCATATTGGTCTAAGAAGCATAAGTGAGTAAAATTGAACATGTTTAAGCTTTAAAAACTAGTATGTTTGATTGTAGGTTAGGGTCGAAAACCCCTAAAAACGACCAAAAATGGCCCCAATTACGGCCTAATTGACTTTCTCGCGTCTTAACGTGTCCAATATAGGTCTAAGAAGCATAAGTGAGTAAAATGAGACATGTTTAAGTTTAAAAACTAGTAATGGTTGATTTGTTAGAATTAGGTCGAAACCCCTAAAAAACGACCAAAATTGCCCTATTACGGCCCAATTCGACTTCTCGCGTCTTAAACGGTCCAATATAGGTCTAAGAAGCAGTAAGTGAGTAAAATGAGACATGTTTAAGCTTTAAAACTAGTAATGGTCTTTGATTTGTTAAGTTAGCTCGAAAAACCCCTAAAATACGACCAAAAATGGCCCAATTTAACGGCCAATTTGACTTTCTCGGCGTCTTAACATGTCCAAAAATAGGTCTAAGCATAAGTAGTAAAATAGACATGTTTAAGCTTTAAAAACTGGTAATGGTTTTGATTGTTAGAAGTTAGGGTCGAAAAACCCTAAAACGACCAAAAATGCCCTATTACGGCCAATTTGACTTCTCGCGTCTTAACATGGTCCAATATAGGTCTAAGAAGTCATAAGTGAGTAAAATGGACATGTTTAAGCTTTTGAAACTAGTAATGGTTTATTTGTTAGAATTAGGCTCGAAAACCCCATAAAAACGACCAAAAGGCCCTATTACGGCCAATTTGACTTTCTTCGCGTCTTAACGTGGCAATATAGGTTAGAACATAAGTGAGTAATTGAGACATGTTTAAGCATTTTAAAACAAGAATGGTTTGATTTGTTAGAAGTTAGGCTCAAAAACCCCTAAAAACGGACCAAAAATGGCCCTATTACGGCCAATTACTTTCTCGCGTCTTAACGTGTCCAATATAGGTCTAAGAAGCATAATGAGTAAAATGAGACATGTTTAAGCTTTTAAAAATAGTAATGGTTTGATTTGGGTAGAATTAGGGTCGAAAACCCCTAAAAACGACCAAAATGGCCCTTATTACGCCAATTTGACTTCTCGCGTCTTAACGTGAGTCCAATTATAGGTCTAAGAAGCATAAGTGAGTAAAATGAGACATGGGTAACTTTAAAAACTAGTAATGGTTTGATTGTTAGAAGTTAGGTCGAAAAACCCCTAAAAAACGACCAAAAATGCCCTATTACGGCCAATTTGACTTTCTCGCGTCTTAACGTGTCCAATATAGGTCTAAGAAGCATAAGTGAGTAAAATGAGACATGTTTAAACTTTAAAAACTAGAATGTTTGATTTGTTAGAAGTTAGGCTCGAAACCCCTAAAAAACACCAAAATGGCCCTATTACGACCAAATTTTACTTTCTCGCCGACTTTAACGTGTCCTAATTTCTTTATAAGGAACTGTTTGAACTAACTAAACTATTTGCAGGATAAATTTAATGAGAAGATGTTGAGTCTCAGGCCAGTGGCTCTTTCACCGGATTCCCAACCAGGTCTTTTTTGACACGGTTGGTGGCTTCAGAAAGGGGAAGTTCATGGTTTCGGCAAATTCGGATCCTCTCTTATTTATGAAGCCCTCGCGAGGCCACGCTGCATCCGCCAACTCTCCATACTTCAGCTCAGTTGGCAGACATTTCGAGGTTTGGAGAGTCTAGCAGCTTTTGATGGAGGAAAGGCGCGCTAGGCGGAGATGGAGGAGAAGCAAAAGCAAACAAGAAGAGTACCTTCAACAGATGAAGGCTCAGATGGATGCTATCATGAGGCGGTTTGTGGTCCGTCTTCCTATCCCGGAGTCCAGAGGATGGGACAACGGATCCGAGGCGCTCTAGAGCTTTTGTAGCGCGAGCAGTTCTTGTTCAAATTTCGATCTGTTGTAGCGTATCTTTTTATAAACAAACAGTGTTACATTGTTACTTTTAAATTAATTTCGTTATTGTTTTCAGTATATAATTTATTCAATTCGTTTTTAAATTAATTTCTAGTTATTGTTTATTTTTAATATTTTCTGTGATGCATAATTTTAGAAAAAAATAAAAAATAAAAAACAGCCAAAAAAAAATTAAAAAAAAAAATAATAAAGGTGATGTACCGACCGAAGGTCGTCGGTAAACGACGACCTTCGTCGGTTAAACATTATCTTAACCCTCCACAAATGGAGGGAAGGTAATGTTTACCGACCACTAGAGGATTCGGTCGGTTAACATACCTTAAACCCTCAAAAATGGAGGGAAAAGGTGATGTATACGACCGAAGTTCGGTCGGTACATACCGACTGAATCCTCCAGTCGTCTATTTAACCACCGACCTGTAATCGGTCGGAAACATCACTTTCCCTCATTTTTGAGAGGATTTATTTGTCGGTAAACGGCGGATATGGTCCGACCGAAAATCGGTCGGTGAAAGATTTTAACCGACGAAGGAAAATCCGACGACGGACCGACCGATTTTCGGTCGGTAAAGGTGTTACGACCGAAACGGTCGGTGATGGCGTCGGCGAAACGATTTTTTGAGTGAATAATGAAACCAACGATTAGCCGACCGTTCTAAACACCTAAAAAATGTCGGTAAATGCGAAACGGTCGAATATCTTTACGACCGTTTGGATGTAATGGACGGTCGGCAATCATATGGTCGGAATTAAGGTTTACCGATCGTAAACGGTCTGGAACTATTACCGATGCCGCGTACCGACCCGTTTACATTAACAGACGTTGGATTTGCGTTCTTTAAAACGTACGAGAATTTCCGGCCGTCTATACTGGACGGAGATTACCGACCGCCTCAACGGTCGTATGTTCGGATTGCGACCGTTAGCGTCGGCAAGTAAGCGTCTGAAGTCAAATTTATTTTAAAAGGATTTTATCATTACCGACCGTTTAAACGGTCGGTACAGTCAAGAATTGGGAATTTGACTTTTACCACGCTTAAACGGTCGTTAACAGTCAAATTACAATTACTTGACTTTACCGACCGCTTGAAAGCATCGGCTAAACTGCTTAAAAAAATAAAATAAAACGAAAAAGTTGTGGATTGACTTTCTGACAAACTTTAACCATTGCAAACCAAATCAATAAATCGTACGAAGTAAATACAATCTTTGCGCAATTGATACATCAAAATTAAACAATACATCGATAAATGCAAAATATGATATTTATACAACAAAAAATTAACACAGTGTAAATTAAACAAACTTCAATCTTTAAGCTTCCAACTCAATGAACCAAAATTGCAAAAAAAAAAAAAAAAAAAAAAAAAAAAAAAACATAACATTGAAATCCACAAATAGAAAAAATAAAACATACGAGTTAAGAATACTTTTGGACTAAACTTACTCATGTTGCAAATAGTACGTTAGTTTGAATGTTGCAAATGAGTACTAAATGTGACTTAAACAATTCTGTAGATATAGTTGATTGCATATTCTGTTACTTTAGAAGACGCTCATGTAGTACATGAATGTACATAAAAAGTATCACAAAAATATAAAAATAAATAAATATGTGTGAATAGCGTCCATATCCTACTTATTTACTATACCAATGACCATATATTCAAAAAGCTAACGATTTCCATCTAAAATCATTTTCTTACTTTCAAAAAATAACTTAAAATCAATTTGAAATTCATTCCCTATATAAGAAATACTATGTCTACTATCTACTATTTCGAAAGTTTCTTATAACATACATCTTTCTCTCGTACCTGAGCACACTTCAAAAAACAACAAAAGTGACGTCTTGTCAAATACACTTGGATAAAATGCATAATAAAGAATACCAAGATTAATTAAGCTGTACCTCTCACCAGATGTTATTGAGTAAATGCGATAACATCAAGATTATTTGGAGAGTTTCCAAAAAGTGAACCATTACTTGTGCTATACCAAATATACGTGTGCGAAAACGAAAAATAAGAAATCCAGTAACAAATAAGTATTTTTAAAAACGTAAACCTATCGTGTAGAAACTTGAAAAATAATGGACCAAATCATTTTGAGAGAGCATAAAAAAATACACATAGATTATTCTATCGTAATGAATGGACCCATATAGCCATTTATAACCAAACGAAAATAGAGAACTGGAAATAAATCTTCAAAAAACTCAAAGGAACATCATGTACACGTGACCAAGGAAATAAAAGTTTGAGTAACAGTTCAAATATCGTGCTAAGGAATATTTTGGGAAAATTTTCAAGTAAAAATAGATACCAAACAATTTGTACACAAATAAGTTAATTTCTAAATAATCGAAGGGAATATAAAAGAGAATTCTGAAAAAGATAATCATTAAAAGAGAAATAAACAAAAATCCTTAGCAATCTGTATTGGAAAACAAAATGTAGTAATAGATATAAAACAAAAGAACTCTGAAAAGAGAAAGAAAAATATCTGATTACTAAAATAAAGAGATTTCTAATACTATATCAAAAATGTGTGAAAATATATGATACTAGATTCTAAATGTCCAATAATAAGAAAATTAATATAGATGTATATAGATTTGTTTGGTGATCTCCGAGGATACATTCTGAGGTGCGCACTATGCACCGAGGTCGACTAGTCGTGGTTGCGAATCAGAGCAAAGAGAGGTGTCGAATGAATATGGTTGTACGGACACATTATGCATCACAGCGAACAAGTTTGTCTAGTGAGGGCGGAAGTGAAAATCCAGCCAAAACTATGAGAGTGTGTGCGACTTTACGAGAGATAGTGGCATTGGACATTGCAGACATTGTGGCCCTGTCATCCACGAGAAGAAGTTCCGCAGTAGGGGGTTGTCGTGGCGTATTTAACATAGATTTTACGATTCGTCACCGAAAGGACGTCCGTTGAACTGTTCGATAGTTGATGCGCGGATGCCGTTTTTTGGTTTAGTGTATTGTTGTGCTCAAATTTAGTGGCCGAGCGTCCGGAAGAGTAGTGTGAGAAAATTTGAGATGAGTTTAGTACGACCGTTTGAGTAGAGATGAATGGAGCGGAGAAATTATACCGATTATGAGTGATTGTTTTATTATTAATATCAGCCGGAACCGGATTGAGATGGAGACGGAACGGATCAGAGTGAAGATGGTCAAAAGTATTATTGTAGATGCTTGGGATAGCCCAACAGATTACGGCGCCCACCACTATCGGCACGCCATTATGGATCGACTTTGATTGCCTTGTATTACCTATTAGTTTAAAATAATACCGACAAACGTTCTAAATGGTCGGTCCAGTTAAATATTTAAAAAAATAAACATCAAAGTTCGACTCGAGCTATATGTCGTGGGTGGGTCCTGCGTGGCATTCAATACTTATCCCCATCTCATCATCGTTTCCTCTTTGAATCCTCCTACCTTCGGCCCAATCGAAGAGTTAATGCGCCACGATTAGGATGGGTTCTGTGTACAATTCTTATCCCCAACGTCAAAAAAATATTCGATCCATCTTACGACGTTTAAACGGTCGGAAAAATAAAAAAACAAACGGTTTAATTTCGTCCATTATAAGAAACTGGTCGATAATTCTATTCAAACGGTCGGTAGAATTGCATCTACAAAAAACGGTCGTATATGACATTTTCCGACCGTTTTCGTGGACGATCGGTTAAAATCTAATCTTAATAACGCGGATTCTTATTGTGAAAGGAAAGTTATGCATAGGCCATAATGCCAAACCACCATCAGTTGGTGATTCAACATAAAAACTTGTTTCGCTTGTAGCCATAGATAAAGGTTCTTCATTGATATTCTTTATTTTTGGTAAACCATAAGTTAAGTTGTCATCGTTGGTTTCGAATAACCAAACAATCTAAACAAACAACATCAATATAAACCTTGATAAGATATCTCAATTATTTCTCTAGAGACCGTATCACATTACATTTTCAACAGTTTGGATTTTTTATCCTTACTACTAGGCAAAACTATGTGTTAAAGCAACTTAGACACCACCCAACATTTTGGTGACATGATTGCTCTCTCGTTCTCCATGTGTAAACCTAAAGCCATCACAAAGTACCTACTATACTTTTTAGCCACAAAGAAGGTTCCCATAGATAGCCATTTCACATGGTCAGCACTTCTTGCCCTTCGTGAAGCTTGAATGCAATTGTCCTTTGAACCAATCTTTTGAACTCTTTGCTATGACTCTGAGCACTTATCCCATTTTTCTTTTCGTTGACTACCAACTGTTCTTTGTGCTCACACGATACGAATTTTAAAAAATGAAAATAAAACAAATATAATATATGATATGTTACGTCATATAATAACAAAAACACTATGTAAAATTTATTCTTACTTTAATGTATCTCCTCAACTTCCTTATGCAATCACAATTGAATTACACATATTGAGTGCTTGGCTCCACTGTATGTGTGATCAATCATAACCCACCTCGTTCCTTCTTTGAGGTCTCCCCTCTCCCTTGATAGGATGATCCAATTTTGGAGATATTCGTGAGTGATAGATTTATCGGAATGATCTGGTTTATTTCCTTTTTGATTTATTCAAATTCAAAAATCAAACCACAAACCTCGCACATTCCTGGGCAAGAAATCCTTCCGCCATTGAAGCCTCCGGACGACCCTTGTTTAGAGCATCTGACTTTAATTCACGAAGATACCTCTCAATTGCATACATGCATCTTATTGAAACAGGTCCACCAAGTTTGATTTCTTCCACTAGGTGAACCGGTAAATGGACCATAATGTCGAAACAAGCCGGTGGAAAAATCCCCTCAAATTGACATAGAGTTTCTACTATCTCAGAATYGAGTTTGTCCAAATCTTTAGGATCAATTGTTTTTTTCCATATGCCTTTGAAAAAGTTTGCCATCCTAATTATAGGAGTTGCAACAACTTTGTTGAGGGTTGTCTTTGCAACAATAGGAAGCAAATAATGCATCATAAAATGGGCATCATGGCTCTTGTATCCCGTYATTTTCTTTTCATTAACTTCCACACATCGAGAAATATTCGAGGCATAACCTTGTGGAAGCTTTGCATTTTTTATGGTTTGGCAAAACAATTTTTTTTCATCATCATTCATTGAAAACATGGCTGCAGGAAACACTTCACTTCCATCTTCTAATTCTTGACCCTCAAGTTCAGGCACCCACCGAAGGTCAAACTTCTCTCGTAGGTACTTCAGATCTTAACGAGCAGATACATGATCTTTTGTTTTTCCAGGAATGTCTAACAAAATTGCAATGACATTGTTAAACATATTCTTTTCGATATGCATTGGATCCAAATTATGGCGAAGATCGCAATATTTCCAGTAAGGTAACTTGCAAAATATGGATAATTTCCTCCAAGGATTAGGATCATCGGCATTTTGTTTCATTTTCGGTTGCGCTTTTCCAAATACATTTGGAAAATCATGTAATAGCTCCTCGATCTCACCTCCAGTCAAACGAACAAGTTGATTCCTTTCCTCAATATGCCCATTGAAGTTCCTTTTATTATATCGCCACGAGTGGTCAAACTCCAACCATTTGCGATGACACATATAGCAATGCTTGCGACTATATTTCAAATACACAGAATCTATCTCATAATGACAATAAGGGCAAGCAAACTTTCCTTTCGTACTCCAACCTAATACCATTGCATAAGCCGGAAAATCACTAATAGTACCCACCAAAGCTACATGCATGTCAAACCTTGTATTAGTTGAAGCATCGTATGTTTCCATTCCAAATTCCCACAAATCAATGAGATCTTTGATCAGTGGTTGTAAATAAACAACAATAGCATTTCCAGGAGACAAAGGTCCGGGTATAAGTAATGAAAGCATTAAAAACTCGGACTTTGTAGCCAACCATGGAGGCAAGTTATAATTGATCAAAATTACAAACCATGTACTATGCACAATGCTCATTGTGTTAAATGGATTAAAACCATCAGTGGCCAATGAAAATTGATCCACGCTTGACCATCGACTGGATGTTGCAGAAGTCCATCATTTTCTCGCCCAATTTTATGCCATGTCATATAACTTGCTGTTTCAGCACACATGTACAACCTTTGCAACCTCTTCTTGATTGGAAAGTACCTTAAAACTTTAGATGGAACTCTATCGGGTTTTTTATTAGAATCGTCATCATCATTAATTTCCTTTGATTTCCACCTTGAAGTTTCACAAATATGACAACTTGTTGCATTTGCATGCTCCACCCAATACAACACACAATCATTAGGACAAGCATCAATCCTTTTGTAGTCCAAACCCAACAATTTCAGCACTTTCTTTGCTTCATGTATAGATCTGGGCAATATTGCATCATCAGGGAGAACTTCCTTGAAGAACTCTAGTAAACCGACAATGGCAACATCAGACAACTTGTGATCACACTTGTAAATGTAAAGGCGGATTGTGAAAGCAAGTTTATTCATTTTTTTTGCAACTCGGATATAATTCTTGTTGGCCTTCTTCTATGAGCTTTAAAAAAAATTTCGCCTCTTCGTTTGGCCCTTCTCTCAAAGTATCATGCAACAACTCTTGTACACCATCATTCATGTTTGATGGTTCATCATGTTGAAGGTCCCTTACTTCTTCTGGGGCCATGGTTCCTAAATCGAATGACTCATCGTTTCTCGGAACGAAGCCATTGCAAATAATATGATCTCTTACATCATTTCTACCATACCAATATCGATGATGGCAAGTAGAACATGGGCAACTAATTTGYTTCCCTTGAGACCTTGTGGAAAAGGCTTTCTCAATATATTCATCCGTTCCTTGTTCATATACATCACTCCATCTAGGAAATTCCCACCAACCCTTATTTCCCTTATCCATCCCCTAAAAATATAAAAATTATGATATTTTAGCATCATTATATATAATAAGAGATAAGTACTTATATTTTTAATAGAAAGACTATATTTGTATGTATAAAGTAAATCTTTTTAAGCCTCTTAGCAAAGTAGGTGTTTCAAAATAAATTGATAAGAATTTATACTTATAATTTACTTATTATAATATTAACTACAAAAGTAACTATGAGTTTCAAAGTCAATTGTGTGCACTAGTGCATATCTCTCATATTTATAAACTATCAAGCAATATACATCATCTTATGCTCAAAGTTGAAATCAATTTAATATTGCTTATACTCATAGTTATAACTAATAACAGCTTATTAGAGAAAATATAAAGTTAACTACTAACAGTTTTTGGTTAAGCTAATTAGAGAGTAAGAGTTAAGCTACTTGAAAAGTTAACTTACTAACAGTGTTCCCACATGATCAGCTTGTCCTTCATCTGACTTTCTAAGTAATCCTCAAGTGTTAGAAAAGGTAATAAAGTCAAATATTCAGTTCATCAAATGGAGTGTCGAGTCAGTAAAGTGACAATTATAATTAATGTTGACTCAGCCTCAGACCTATCAGCCAAAAAAAAACAATCCACATGGACAAGTGATAAGAAATACATACAATGATTCAATATATCACGTTATGTTGATTGAAACAATCAGACCAGTTATACGAGAAACAACCGACAAGAAAATTATAAATGAGGTACAACAAAAAGATACGTTTCGAAAAATTGTTGTATATTGTTGTATAAAATCCCGAAACAATAATATCAAATAGCTATGGTGTTTAAAACATGACTGAGATAATAAAATGTAAATTTCTTTTTAAAATTCCATAGTTCCCGAAAAGCACACAAATCAAAATATCAGATTAATGTCATTTTAACTGATACACACAATCACCCAAATGAGTTTCATTTGCTATAGTGTTATCAGATGGCTAAACTAATAGAAGTTAATCGATGCAGCTAACATAATGTATAAGCCTGAACTTGTAGCGGCGGGGAACTATGAGCCTATAACAGTTTACAGTCGTGCCATAACTTTGACGTGTCGCTAACAGTGAGCTAAACTACATCAGGCACATCATTACCATAACAAACATAACTATACAGTGTAAACATTAGTATAAATTAAAGGTCTGAATTTGATTGGATCAACAAAGTAACTTATTATAAACAGAAACATTAATAAATCGAGTTCTATTAATCTAAGCGCAATGACTAAACAATAAACAAAGGACAGCTGGACAGGTTTAAGGAAGAACAGAAGGGGGCACGTGATAGGCACTTATAGAGTTATAAGGACTATATTTTAAGAATGGGATCTCTGTGTTGTGCCATTCAAGCAAAGTTAACTAGGATAAAAGGACAATGAAAACCTGTAAAGAGCAACCAGTAGACCAATTCAGATATTATTATATATTTTAATCAGAATAATTGATTAAGTCACAAGCTAAAACTACTTACCAATATTTTTCTTATTATAATTCTCATTATTTATAATATTTCATATTTACATTGGGATTTTCCATATACCCCTGATTTAATGCAAGAACCCATATACCGTTTTTAAAGCTTAACCTACATTAGCGAAAATAACTCAATACCCTTAATGAGAAAAAAAAACCGTTAAATTAGTTAACACCGTTGAGTCTTTTATCCATTTGCTGCTAATTCATCTATTGACTCAATATAGACTTAATATTTTCTATTCCTTTCCATTTGACCCAAAAACCCAGAAATTTGAAATCTCATTACCGCCAAACCAACCAAATATTTCGATCAAGAAATTACACATGAAACTTTAATTACTCGATTTACTTTCTAAATACATTGCTTTTTCATTCAAATCTTAAAAAATCTAATTATAAAACATTAATTAAAAGTTCAATTCAAAAATCTTTTTAGATTCAATCACTATATGAATTTAATTGGGAAAAAGGGACAAAGAAAAAGAAGACTTAAATGATAGATAACCTCCAGACATCAGCTTCTATTAAAACAGCTTTGAATATCTGGGATATGCATTGCTGCCATTATAGAATCCTTGAATCCATCTAAATTAAACAGATTCACGTTAATTGAGGGGGTTATAGAAGGAATTGAGTTTGGGAATTGAGCGCCAAGTGTTTGTGAAAATACGAACTGTGAAATTGACATTGCGCTATCGAGTTTGTGCCTGTTTTTCAAATATCTTCGTGCCATTTATGGTAGAGAAATAATAGCACCGACACCGATTTAATGCGCATGCGAGCGGTGGCATGTCGGGTGGGGGCGATCGAAGAGAAAGAGAAAAAGTAGGAGGAGTGTAGGTGTGGTCGCGGCTCCGGGAAGCTGGGCAGAGGACGGGACGTACGGCTACTGCTATTGTGTGTTCGAGTGAAGCGCCGGTTGAGTGTCGGGGCTTCTGAGAAGGGTAAACGGGTTGAGAATGGCACGCATGCACTCACTGTTTCAGGACAAGAAAGAAGAAGAAAAAATAAATTAATATGGGACTTTTAGATTAGAAGCTACAAATTAGTTGAATTACAGATGATGGATGAGAAGTGGATTTAAAGAGAAGAAATGGTGGTGGTATGGGAGAGATAGAGGAGGTGAGGAGAAGAAGATGAAGGTTGAAGAAGAGGAGAGGAGATGAGATCATGGGTTAATATAGGTTGAATATGAGGTTAATTGGAAAAATTCCTACGGTGGTTAGACTTTACGTGTTTTTGGCTCTTAAGGGTATTTGGGGTCATTTTTTCTAATGTGAGGGTATATGAGCTTGTTTCTAAAAACACGGGGTATATGGGTTTATTAGGTTATCAGGGTAATGATGGGGGAATTCATTAATTTCTTGATTTAGGAGTTGGCAAAAATATCCCCATTGTTTTTGATGCATGAAAAGTCATTTGTTGTGATACCTCTAATTCTCTCTTTTATTTGTTAAATTTCTCAAAATAGGGAACGACATAAATAAAATGAAAAGGTTGATACTACTAAAAATTATGATAAGTCGGTAAAATTGTAGAGCCATGAGCATGCTATTCATCATGAATTCTGAATACATATGAACTTGACTTTTGAAAGCAGAAGCAGCGCAGAGCAGTGGGAAGATGGCGGTGGTGACAACAGAACAGGGATTGAGTAGTCGAAGTGAACGGGGAAGTCTGACGCGGTCGAGTGCGCAGGGCTGGGTAGAGCAGCGGCCCGGGGGAAAAACCTAATTGAAGACACAAGCAATTTGAACGATGGAAGTCGAGAAGCCAGCAACAAATCAGCAGCGGGAGGAGCGCAAGCAAATTCCAACAAGTAAATTTCGCGATACCAACGCTCAGCAAACGACAACTTTAGATTTTAATTGGGATTTAATATATGCAGCAGAACTAGTCGAAAAAATGGGGATTTTGATAAGGGTGAACATCACAACTCAATGTTGATCTTGAACTGATCAATGAAGTGATCCAAAGCAAGAAAGGGAGAGAAATTGGCAGAAGAAAAGAGAAAGAGGAAGAGAAGAAATATATAGAGAGAGAGATGAAGGGAGGTGTATTTAATCTATGGTGTCAATCATGAACTGATAATTGGCTTTTTATACAAAATCAGCTAATAGACATTGTGCACCTAACTAATTATAATAGCTGTAATTAGCTGTAACATTCTCTCTTCAAAAGGTCTTGGCAACAGAATTATTTAAAATTTCAAGTCAATTAATTGAAAGGCAGGATTTTCCTCAAAACGAAATGCTGAAATCCAAGTTGCATCATCAACAGCTTGACCTTCCCAATGAACCAAATACTGCACTTGAGCCTGATTTCTGACTTTAACAAATCTTCTTGCTAAAATTGAGACTGGTTTCATTGGCATAGCAACATCCTTACCCTGAAGCCAATTAGGAATATGACCAGCACAAGGCAGATTTCCTTGAAATTTCTTCAGTTGAGATACATGAAATACATTATGCACTTGAGCAGATGCAGGTAACAAAACCCTATAAGCCACTTTGCCAATTTTGTCTTGAACTTGAAATGGTCCATAATACTTGGGAGACAACTTAGTATTGGACCTAGCTTGAACAGAACTTTGCCTGTATGGCTGGAGTTTCAGCCAAACCCAATCCCCAATCTCAAAGGTTCTATCAGACCTATGAGAATCAGCCTGCTGCTTCATCCTGTGCTGAGCCCTAGCAAGATGGAATTTTAGCAATGAAATCACCTCCTCCCTCCTTTGCAAACTCCTATCCACCTCCATAACATCTGATTCTCCCGGTAAATAGGGAAGATACAATGGTGGAGGTTGACCATACACAACTTCATAAGGAGTCAACTGAATAGAGGAATGAAAATGTGTGTTATACCACCATTCTGCCATTGGCAACCAAAAACTCCAGTTTTTAGGCTTCTCACTAGTCATACATCTCAGGTAAGTCTCCAAGCACCTATTAACAACCTCAGTTTGACCATCAGTCTCAGGATGGTATGAAGAGGACAAAAGGAACTCAGTTCCATGCAACCTGAATAATGCTTGCCAAAATCGACTAAGAAATATAGGATCACTGTCACTAACAATACTCTTTGGCCATCCATGATACTTGAATACTTGATCCAGGTAGGTTTGAGCTACTTCTTCAGCTGAATAAGGATGTTTTAATGGCATGAAATGGGCAGCTTTACTGAATCTGTCAACTACCACAAAAATTACTTCAAATCCATTAGACTTGGGTAGCCCAGCTATAAAATCCATAGATACATCCAGCCAAATCCACTACAAAAAAAATCAAGTTTAGCGACTGATTTTAGCGACTAACCTAAAAGTTAGTCGCTAAAATCCACTTTAGCGACTGAAGGAGACTAGTAGTCTCAATTTTGCGACTAACTATTTTGTAGTCGCTAAGTAGTCGCAAAATTGCGACTAACAAAATTAATTGCGACTAAAAGTCGGTCGCTAGGGTGAATTTTTTTT
>SNQN01013009.1:0-14449 GCA_008642245.1 Bassia scoparia
CATGATCATCAAGAGCAAGAAGAAGGAAAATCATGCCAGGGATCTACGAGAGACATTCGACACTTTGCGACATTTTGGCATGAAATTGAATCCGAAGAAGTGTGTCTTTGGGGTTACTTCTGGCAAGTTCTTGGGGTTCTTGGTGGATGAAAGAGGTATTGTGGCCAACCYTGACAAAGTGAAAGCAGTCCTGGACATGCAATCACCTCGCAATGTGACGGAGGTTCAAAGGCTGATGGGGTGTCTAGCGGCACTTGGCAGATTTCTCTCCAAATCTGGGGATAAGTGTCAATATTTCTTCAAAGCGATCAAGAAGAGTGCCAAGTTTAAGTGGGGTGAAGAGGCTGAAGTTGCCTTTGTCAAGTTAAAAGAACATTTACACTCCCTTCYAAGACTGGTAAGCCCCATGGAAGGGGAAACCTTGTATATGTATCTCTCAGTCTCTGAACATGCCTTGTCGGCCGTGCTGGTGGCCGAAAGGGAAGGAGCTCAATTGCCGGTTTACTTTGTAAGCCATGTACTTCAAGGAACGGAAATGCGCTATGCCACATCCGAAAAATTCGGCCTGACGCTCATGATGGCCAGTAAGAAACTGCGTCCCTATTTTGCAGCCCATAAAATAGTTGTCTACACCGACCAGCCAATCAAGCAACCTTTGACGAAGTTGGAGTCTTCGGGAAGGATGTTGAAATGGGCGATAGCATTGAATGGGTTCAACCTAGAGTTCGAACCAAGGAAGGCGATAAAGGGGCAAGCCCAAGCGGATTTTATCGTCAAAATGACCAGGCCTCCCCCAGCTGAAACGTCAAGCGACGTATGGACATTATTTGTAGATGGTTCATCTACTCAAAACGGCTGTGGGGCAGGGATTTTGTTCAAATCGCCGGAAGGGGACACGTTCGAATATGCTATGCGGTTCAAATTCGAAACATCTAACAACGAGGCCGAGTATGAAGCTCTAGTGGCAGGAATTAGAATGTGTAAAGCAGTTGGGGMACGGAAAATTGATGCTATGTCAGATTCCCAGCTGGTGGTGAGCCAAGTCAATGSAGAGTATGAGGCCAGGGATGAGAATATGATCAAATACTTGGACATGGTTAAGAAGGATGTTGAAGGACTGGAACGTTTTCACCTAGTGCAAGTGCCTAGATCAGAAAACAATCAAGCCGACGCCTTGTCCAAATTGGCTAGCTCGGTTACGGGAGACACTCCCAGGTCTGTCTTTCGGGAAGTCAAGAATCAACGGAGTATAGACGAGCTAGACGAGGTCCACTACATAAACAGGGGAAGCACCTAGAGTGGACGAGATCATTGAATTCAAACAAACGGGAATCCTACCCCTTGATCCGAAAAAAGCCAAGTATGTGAAGCGGCAAGATACGTGGTTCGTATACTGGAATGGGCAACTCTACAAGAAATCTTTCTCTCACCCTTTGCTCAAATGTATCACTCCAGAGAAAGGGGTAGAGGTGTTGGATGATATCCACCAAGGCCAGTGCGGATCACACATTGGGGCAAGGTCTTTAGCTGAAAAGACCCTTCGAACGGGATACTACTGCCCGACCTTGAGAGAAGATACTGCCAATCTAGTCAAGAAATGTCACAAGTGCCAAATCCATGCCCACATTCACCAACGACCGGCAAATCAGTTATCCCCCGTGCTATCACCTTTGCCATTTGCCAAGTGGGGTGTGGACATCCTCAGACCTTTCCCCCAAGCTCCGGGGCAAAAGAAATTCTTGATCGTAGCCATGGATTACTTCACCAAATGGGTAGAAGCCGAGCCGATGAGAAACATCAAAGTGTCGGATGTTCAAGGGTTCTTAACTAGGAATATCATCACTCGGTATGGCGTGCCACAATCCATCGTCTTCGACAATGGCCCTCACTTTGATTCCAACATTCTCACAAATTGGTTATCGGACCAAGGAATCACCTCTCACTTTGCTTCCGTGGCACATCCTCAAGCCAACGGACAAGTTGAGTCCTTCAACAAGATTATCGCCAACTCATAGCTCGTCCCACAAGAACCAACCTCGTACCCTGCGAGGCCCTCTTTGTACTCCTTCGTCGCACAGCGGACCATATCGCCCACTATCTCAGCTCCGAATTTGTGAGAAGAATAGTGGTCGACCGCATCTACCTCCAGCCATTTGTCATCCTCTAGGGCATCAGCGGAGAGGGCAGTAACCTACGAAGGATGCTTCTTCGCAACAAACTTGTCCAAACCTTATACGAGGTTTTCATCAACCCTCAGTGACGGGTGACTTTGTGGCTCTGGCCTCTCTAGAGGAGTGGAAATCAGTGGGGGCTCGACACTTGGATCAGCCAGCAACTCCTCAAAGTTAATTTGGTCGAGGTCCCCCACATAGCTGAATTCTGGAGGGAAGAATTTGAGGGTCTCTACCTGTAGGGCTTCGCCCCGCCTTAGGCAGGGGCGTGGCCTCAGCTTCAGTGTCATGGAGTTGAGCCATGGAATCCGCATGTGAATGCGTTGGGGTGTGTCATCGAATTGAGGGGATCGCCACCGTGCCTATATAGGTTATTCACGGACGCCCGAAACATTGGTGCCAAATTAATGGCCCCACGTCCAATCAAGTAACCAGTCGTGGGTTCGGGGACATGGTACGAATCAGATCTGTAACCCAATTCGCCCGCATGTAGCGGCCTCTACTCGGTCTCATTGTAGTTCCATAAATCATAACAATTGAATTCAAAAGAGCCTATTGATTTGACTTTGAGAGTGCATTGATTACTAGGTGGGTTGCTATTATAAACAAACCAAGACTTCTACAATGGATAAGGCGATCACTTGATTGTTAGTCAATGTTAATAAGGTGCTTAGAAAACCGGTCGTCCATGATTATCTGACTTTAATGTGACAAACGATTAAATTCCGGTCTTGTTTAAGCAATATATACAAGTGTGATTGAATATATATACATAAGACATGAAAACAAAGGTTAGTAAGGCGTAATAATATGTGTGTCCTCCTCACCTTTTCACTGCAAACAATCAAATTGTTAGAATAAAAAACTCAAAGGAGTCGCCTTTCGATTGAATTGCTAGTTGAGACAAACAAACGCGTTAGTATTGACAATAACAATATGTATAATAATGAAAGCCAAAAACCATGGAAACAATGAAAATATGAATAAAATCCTACATATTTACATGAAACGATTAACAAGTGAGTTTCTACATTGCTTTAATTGAATTAAAACTCAAAATAATGGTTAATCAAATTAAAAGAGACAAAAGGAATTGAAAAAGAGTGAAAGAAAGGTTTTTGGTGAGTAATCTCAGATTTATACCCTTATTTCGCTTGTTGATTCGAAGAGAATCGATGCTTTGAATTGAAATCGAATGTGTTTTGAGTGTTTTGAGAGTGTATAGATGTGTCTCGTGACTTGTGTCTGTGAAGTGTGAAGTTGTGAAGCTGTGAAATCGTGTATGAAGTGAAGGTCTGAAGTCGTGAATTGTGCGTGTCCCGAACTGAGCAAGGCAAAGGGGTATTTATAGGCACGAGGCAAAAACGAGGCCAGAAAACCCTGCGTATATACGCTGAGGATGAGCGTATATACGCAGGTGAGGAGCGTATATACGCTCATCCCAGCGTATATACGCTTCTCCTTTCCTTTAGAAATTTGGCAAAAACGTATGTATAAGTGGAGCGTATATACGCTGCCTGAGGAGCGTATATACGCTCCTGATGAGCATATATACGCTCATCACCTGCGTATATACGCTCAAATACTTCGTATATATTTTCCAAAAACCTCGATATGTTTTGATTTCCTCCGATTTTATTCGTGATTTTCCTTGATTCGACGCACCTAGACACCCTTGCTCTCCAAGCAAGGATTTCTAGAATGTTCTAGAAGGTTCCACGTATTTCCGGAGTATTTTTCTAATTATTCACGTATTTTCTGCGTATTCTGCGTATTTAAACATTGCAAAATTCATAGAAAATCATAGAAAAATCAGAAAAATAATTTAAAAATATTGGCGGATTCAGAAAAATGTGACGCACATGATGGAAAACAAAAAGCACGAGAATCGCCAGCGTGACTTGTTTGAAAACCTTCGAAAACCTTTGAGTTTATCGAGAAAACCGAAAGAAAATATGTTTGCCTTGTAAGTGACCTTTGCTCAATAATTCCGAGTACGACCTCACGTATTTCCAACTTTCGTGAGTTCAAAGCATCTTTTCCGAGTCGAAACAAACGCGAGACGCGGTATGTTTCATCACGGATTACTCATTTGGGGAGACACATTTTCAGGTGTCTACAGAAGCCCCCACTTTGACTGAGTCTGAGAGACGATAGTTTCGTAAGACGAAAGTCAAAGTATTCGATTCGGGACGGAGAGCAACTCAAGACGTTCTGCGACCCTGAGTTACCCTTTTTCGCCGGTACCTGCAAAACAAAGGTTAGTTTTACCTGTAGCCGTGTCCCATGCGGTTCGATGTGCTTGTATGTGTCTGAGTCCTTGAGCGGTCATTTCCCCGTTCGGCTGACTGGAGAAATGCAGGTGCGTCCCATGCTTTCCGAAGAAATGAGCATTGACTTGAAAATGATAGCCCTAATTCAGGATTAAGGACTACCTTGGTGACGACATAGGTCTGTTTTTATGTCTAGCGAAATTTGCATGCAATGTTGACTTGTAACTTGTGACATTGAGATTAGGAGAGTGGCAAGAGTCATTGGTTTTGAAAGAGTCTTTGAATTTGGAAGGGCCTTGTCTAGGTCTGGTTCTAGACATAGTTTGAAAGAGAGTCTTTGTCTAGGTCTGGTTTTAGACATGATTTGGAGAGCCTTTGAATTTGAAAGAGTCTTGTCTAGGTCTGGTTTTAGACATGGTTTGAGAGAGTCATTGAAAGTGGCTTGTCTAGGTCTGGTTCAAGACATGATTTGAGAGAGTCTTTGAAAGTGGCTTGTCTAGGTCTGGTTCAAGACATGATTTGAAAGAGTCATTGAATTTGAAAGTCTTGTCTAGGTCTGGTTCTAGACATGATTTGAGAGAGTCTTTGAAAGTGGCTTGTCTAGGTCTGGTTCTAGACATGATTTGAAAGTGTCTTGTCTAGGTCTGATTCTAGACATGATTTGAGAGAGTCTTTGAAAGTGACTTGTCTAGGTCTGGTTCAAGACATGATTTGAGAGAGTCTTTGAAAGTGACTTGTCTAGGTCTGGTTCAAGACATGATTTGAAAGTGACTTGTCTAGGTCTGATTCTAGACATGATTTGAAAGTGACTTGTCTAGGTCTGATTCTAGACATGGTTTGAGAGTGTCTTGTCTAGGTCTGATTCTAGACATGATTTGAGGGAGTCTTTGAAAGTGGCTTGTCTAGGTCTGGTTCAAGACATGATTTGAGAGAGTCTTTGAAAGTGGCTTGTCTAGGTCTGGTTCAAGACATGATTTGAGAGAGTCTTTGAAAGTGGCTTGTCTAGGTCTGGTTCAAGACATGATTTGAAAGTGTCTTGTCTAGGTCTGATTCTAGACATGATTGGAAAGTGACTTGTCTAGGTCTGATTCTAGACATGATTTGAAAGTGACTTGTCTAGGTCTGATTCTAGACATGATTTGAGTTTGAAAGTGGCTTGTCTAGGTCTGATTCTAGACATGATTTGAGAGAGTCTTGTCTAGGTCTGATTCTAGACATGATTTGAAGAGTCTTTGAATTTGAAAGAGTCCAGTCTAGGTCTGGTTCTAGACATGATTTGAAAGTGTCTTGTCTAGGTCTGATTCTAGACATGATTTGAAAGTGTCTTGTCTAGGTCTGATTCTAGACATGATTTGAAGAGTCTTGTCTAGGTCTGATTCTAGACATGATTTGAATGAGCCTTTGAATTTGAAAGAGTCCAGTCTAGGTCTGGTTCTAGACATGAAAGAACGATACTAGAGTTTAATTCTAGTACCAAGTGCCAATTGAAGAGTGTCATTTGAAGAGTGACTTAGAGAAAGGTGACGATTGGACGAGACTGTGACTTGACTTAACATTGGCGAGACAGTGACTTTGATTGGAAGGAGGCAGGGTTCAAAAGTGATTTTTCAGGATTTCCACTTGATAGCAAAAGACTCGAACACGTAATAGGGCCTTAGGAGACAAGAAGCCCCCAACTGGAAATTAAGGAGCCATGATGACAACGAGCCCCCCAGCGAGACTTTGAGACAACGTGGTTTACGGCTTAGAGTCAACATAGGGAAGGTGGATGGATTGTATGGATGAGTTCCCCAAACAAGATGTACTAACCCAAAGGTCAGGTGGCTTTACTTCTTTGGGATTGAGTCAATGAGTCCTTGAAGGTGACCAAAGAATAGGCTATGGTTCGAGAAATAAAAAGGGTCAAATTTGTGGCTAAGGGTCAAAGATGTGGCTAGATGCGAGGTTGGCTAATGATGTTGGTTCAAACATGAGTCTATGTCAGGTTCTAGACTGGCAAAACCATTATCGAATTCTTAGCAAGTCAAAGCACTCAAAAGACCTCAAACGATTTAATGTTAATGCTGATGCGGTCGAACCTCGAGAAGAGGCTTCCTACGTATCCTTACGGAATCAGACCAACGTAGTTCTGATGATTTGAACAATGCCTCGTGTGAGAGGGCTTTTGTGGTTGTAATGTGAGGCTGTGGTTTGAGGGTTGAAAAAGGCTTGATGAAGTGACCCACGGTGCGCAGTGTGCTTTTCAGACTTTTGCTTTTTGTTTGAATTGGGCTTTGAACTTTGGATTTGCATTGGATTGATTTGCATTTGTGAAGACTTTTGCATCGAACTTTGATTTTTGCTTTTTCGTTTTGCCCATTTTATTCTTTTTTTTTTCTTTTCTTTTTTGCACGTGTCTTTTCCTACGCACCGTTTGGTCCAAAGGGTTAGGTAGATGTGGGTGATGAAAGAAAGATAGGCTAATTGATAGTGTTTGTGGCTCAAAAGGTTGCAAGGGTTTTTGATTTGATGTGACAAAGGGAATGGAAGGGAGGGGTCATTTTGTGGAGCTGTGAAAGAAGGCCTCTCTGGGGCATTGTTCAAATTAAATAATTGAATCAGCATTAGATTAAACCAATTGTGGCCAATGAGTGTTGAGACTTGCATAGAATTAGAAAACAAATGAATCATTTTATTGATGAAAGAAAACTTGAAACATACATGGCTTATTGTATAGGAAGAGACAACATAGACTCAAGGGACAGGAATTGAAAGGGACATATAGCTTGGACTGGGACTCTATGACTCAATCTAGAGAAGGCCGCGCAGATCGATGATCCACGCCTTGGGGTGACTCATGAGGCTTTGATGGTAGTGGTGTTTGATGTTTTTCCAGTTGGGCCAAGGAGGTATAGGATTAGGCTTTTTTGTGGATGATGGAGGGTCAAGAGACATGGGCCTTTTGTGGAGGTAGGATGTGTTTGACTCTTCTTGCCTCTTTGGGCCCCAGAGACAAGTTGCGAGTCTTTGCTATCTTGCTGAAATCAAGAAATTACACTTTAGAACCCAGAAACAAAAGATTGGTCTACTTGAAAACTCTTAAGAACAAACCTAACTCAGTTTTGAGGTTCTGGACTTAAGGAACTGAACTCGAAAGTAGACTTGAATGGGCTAGACCTAAATCTGATTTAAGGTGCTAGACTCGAGAAAGATTCAAACCTAAGATGGGCCTATTTCAGAATTAAGGACCTCTTGAAATTGAATGGGCCTAGCCTTGAATCAAAGTTCCTAGGGTTGAGTCTATGATCGAACCTAGTTCAGTTTTAAGGTTCTTAGATTGAAGTTGAAGCGAACCTAATTCAGATTCAAGGCTCTTGGGTTGAAATTGAATTGAACCTAATTCAGGTTTAAGGTTCAAAAGATCGAATCTAAGTCAGACTTAAGATTCTTGGATTGGAATCGAACCTAAGTCAGATTCTAGGTCGAATGGAGTTTGAAATTGAATTGGATTGGAATGGGCCTAATGGATCAACAAACTTCATGTCTTGAACCAAAGATTAAGAGACTGGGCTGGACTGAATGAAGAGTCACAAGTTAACAAGCACATTGATTGAAACACAAATCCAATTTATTCACTTAAGGTCAGGATCTAAGTGAACTATAAGTCGGCTTGGTTAAGTCTGATAGTGTACCATGCCTAAGAGTAGAGCTGGGTCCAATTTCACCACCACAATATTGGTGATGTATGGCCGAGATACCCCTTATATGCACGCATCTCGTAACACGTGCATACGCGGCATGGGCGGGATAGGACTTACCTTAGCCATGTGATCAATTAACCACATGCAACCAAGATAAAATCCCCCCTTAAGGTGATCTCGAGCATAGAACATGCCCATATTGAGACCAAGGTGCCTAAGACATGACCCTATTCGAAGGGTCACAAGCAAAATTCAATTGATTATGAATATGGAACTACGAGACTTTCAAGTCTGTCCACTCACCAAATGGTGATTATCCCCAGTGAAGTCGCCAAAAACTGTAGGGCTTCGCCCCGCCTTAGGCAAGGGGCGTGACCTCAGCTTCAGTGTCATGGAGTTGAGCCATGGAATCCGCATGTGAATGCGTTGGGGTGTGTCGTCGAATTGAGGGGATCGCCACCGTGCCTATATAGGTTATTCACGGACGCCCGAAACATTGGTGCCAAATTAATGGCCCCACGTCCAATCAAGTAACCAGTCGTGGGTTCGGGGACATGGTACGAATCAGATCTGTAACCCAATTCGCCCGCATGTAGCGGCCTCTACTCGGTCTCATTGTAGTTCCATAAATCATAACAATTGAATTCAAAAGAGCCTATTGATTTGACTTTGAGAGTGCATTGATTACTAGGTGGGTTGCTATTATAAACAAACCAAGACTTCTACAATGGACAAGGCGATCACTTGATTGTTATTCAATGTTAATAAGGTGCTTAGAAAAACCGGTCGTCCATGATTATCTGACTTTAATGTGACAAACGATTAAATTCCGGTCTTGTTTAAACAATATATACAAGTGTGATAGAAGATATATATACAAACGAGGCATGAAAAACAAAGGTTAGTAAGGCATAATATGTATGTATGTCCTCCTCACCTTGTCACTGCAAACAATCGAATTGTTAGAATAAAAACTCAAAGGAATCGCCTTTCGATTGAATTGCTAATTGAGACAAGCAAACGCGTTAGTATTGACAAATATGTATAATAAATGAAAACCAAAAACCATGGAAATAATGAAAATATTAAGAAAACCTACATATTTACATGAAACCAATAACAAGTGAGTTTCTACATTGCTTTAATTGAATTAAAACTCAAAATAATGGTTAATCAAATTAAAAGTGACAAAAAGAATTAAAAAGAAAGAGTGAAAGAGATGTTTTTGGTGAGTAATCTCAGATTTATACCCTTATTTCGCTTGTTGATTCGAACAGAATCGATGCTTTGAATTGAAAACGAATGTGTTTTGAGTGTTTTGAGTGTTTTGAGAGTGTATAGATGTGTCTTGTGACTTGTGTCTGTGAAGTGTCAAATCGTGAATTGTGCGTAAGTTGAAGTGTCCCGGACTGAGCAAGGCAAAGAGGTATTTATAGGCACGAGGCAAAACGAGGCAGGCCAAAACCCTGCGTATATACGCTGGAGATGAGCGTATATACGCAGGTGAGGAGCGTATATACGCTCATTCTCAGCGTATATACGCTTCTCAATTTCCATAAAGTTTTGGCAAGAACGTATGTAAAGGTTGAGCGTATATACGTAGCTTGTGAGCGTATATACGCTCCTGTTGAGCGTATATATGCTCATCATCTGCGTATATACGCTCCATGATCTCGTATATACTTTCCAAAAACCTCGAAATATTTCGATTTCCTCCGATTTTATTCGTGATTTCCCTTGATTCGACGCACCTAGACACCTTGCTCTCCAAGCAAGGATTTCTAGAATGTTCTAGAAGGTTCCACGTATTTCCGGAGTATTTTCTAATTATTCACGTATTTTCTGCGTATTCTGCGTATTTAAACATTGCAAAATTCATAGAAAATCATAGAAAAATCAGAAAAATAATTTAAAAATATTGGCGGATTCAGAAAAATGTGACGCACATGATGGAAAACAAAAAGCATGAGAATCGCCAGCGTGACTTGTTTGAAAACCTTTGAAAACCTTTGAGTTTATCGAGAAAACCGAAAGAAAATATGTTTGCCTTGTAAGTGACCTTTGCTCAATAATTCCGAGTACGACCTCACGTATTTCTAACTTTCGTGAGTTCAAAGCATCTCTTCTGAGTCGAAACAAACGCGAGACGCGGTATGTTTCATCACGGATTACTCATTTGGGGAGACACATTTTCAGGTGTCTACACTTATGTTTAATTCTTTGGCTGTGTCTTTTCATCAACCATTTACTCCTCAATTATCTCGTCTTGGATCCCAAGTGGTCCAGTTAAATCTTAATTTATACCCTCAAACGGGCGATTAATTGAAAGTTTAATCAATTGGCTAACTTAAACAAATAACTAAGTGGTAGTGCTTTGTGTGGATACATAGCACCGCTACTTTCGCTCGAAACTTAGATTCTTTTAAGCTCTGTTTACTCTTTAGTTTAAAGTATTTGCAGGAGGTATGAAAAGCAATTGTTTTAATCAATTAAGATGTTTGTTTATTTATTCGGTAATCTTTGACCCAAGGAAAAAGGCAATACAACAGCTAAATGGTCGGTTTCGACTTACAATATGAACGTTAGATGGACCACGTTCAAAGTTAAGATAGACATGCAACTTAAACACAATACACAAATTAAGGCACCAAGGTAATTAGACAACCAAACACTTGAAAGCAAGAAGAATGGTTACATCTCAATTAAGCAACTTTTTCGAAATTATTAGTTGAATACCAAATCATTCACACATGTTTTATCAATATATCTACACATCCTAGCACCAAAAGATAGAATATCTGTCCCTAACCTTAATACTGATACTCTAATACAAATTAGTGTAGTTAGCCAGAATTATATGTTCACTGTGTTCTGATATTCAAACAAGTATTTTTTCAACAGTACGCTTTTCTTTTAGGAGGGGCCGTGTGGGTAAAGGGTTGGTTTGTAACGTTGCTCCGTATGCTTGTTCAGCCAGCTAATTAAAGTGGTGCTATGACAGGCCATGGAGCAGGGGAGTGTTGTTGTGATTTGTTTTCAGAAGTTGCTTGATGACATGTGCTCTGCTTTAGGGTTCCCTAGCCCCATTTACAATCATTCTATAGCTGCAGCCCATGAATGTTGCGCCATAGTTCGACGTGGCAATGACTTGAATAAAATGGCAATTGCTCTTGGGGGAGATCGAGGTAGCTTTGATGAAAGCGCTGAGCATGCTGCTAGGGAATTATGCTCTTATTTGGCAATGGTCTTTGTGTTGAGGATGTTAGTATGGGGTTGTGGAAGGAGGTAGAGAGTATGTGCAATGATTTCAGGTTGAAGAGAGTCCAACTTGACAATGTGGAGAATGGTAGGGTATCGTTGCCAGTTGATGAGGATGCTCCTATCCCGTCCATTTTCCCGCCTGGTCCAGTTGTCTCTGTTGATTTTTACTCCACATTGGAGAAAATCGTACAGAAATTCAAGGTCCAGTTGACCCCTGTTGAGTATCTGCAGTATAATGTGACTGATTTCAAGGCATATCTCAGCATTTCGATCCCTTCTCATGTGAGCTACGTGCAGTGGATACGTAGTGATCGCTGCACTTCGATGGTGAATGCTAGGCAGTCTTTAGCAAGGAAAGTTATTATGTATTTGATGCCTATTTATGGTTTTAAGATTGATGACATTAATGTGCATTCTCTAAGGCATGCAAGGATGGGCTTGGATATTGGGTTGTATAACCTTAGATATTCTTGTTTTAAGTTTAAGTACATTCTGTTGTGCTTTACTTTAGTCCTCAATATCATTTTGTAACATTAAGCTGCTTAGTTCTATTGTACCTGATCATTATGAACATTACCGAGAAATACAGAGAAGTATAGTGCCTTAATTTAAACTATTTCGTGTCAAAGTTGAACTGGTTAGTAGGCCACATAAAAAATTATGATGCAATAAATTTTACTAAACCAGGTATTGAAACTAAACCTAAAATATATAAATTAAAGGAATTTAGGAATATTTAAAAGATTACAAATGACTTTCATATAACAAATCAATGTAATTAGAATGCTGACATTAATGATGTAGATCGAGGTGGACGACTTTCATCCATGCCACCTTATCGGTCAAGACGCGTTCCAATTGAAGAAAATCTTTCTCGAGATGAAGCTTCAACTTCTTCCAATGTGAGGCGATCAAGTAGACGTAGGGTTGCTTCTCGTGGTAAGGGCGGTGGATTCCCATTTGGTTGTAATTGAGAATATTTATGTGTAGATTTACTTGTAGTTTTATTTATTTTAAATTATGACACTTGATTTGATTTGTTTGAAACAGTTAGGTTGCCATTGGCTTGTAGACCAGATGAAGTACCTATTGCTGCAATGCGTTTACTTCCTCCAACATTTTGTTCATATTGTCAAGCGAAGAAATTCCAGTACGAAACACCTTGCTTCTGTTGCTCCGAGGGGGAGGTAAAGGTAAGCATTCCAGAAATCCCAGCAGAAATTATGGATCTGTATGAAGGACAAGATGATGACAGCAAAAATTTCAAGACATATAGTCGCTTATATAACATCATGTTTGCTTTCTGTTCGCTCGGGGGAGAATGCAAAGGTGACATGTACAAAGGCATTTTTGTCTTCAAATTGCATGGGCAGATGTATCACAGGCTACCTAGCCTTATGGTGCCAGAGGATGGAAAAGCAAAATATTTGTAGCTATATTTTTATGATGGGGAGTGTGAGCGTGAAAAACGCACTGCCGTGTTTAATTCATTGCGTTCAGTTATTGTTAGCCGGCTAATGAGAGTTATGGAGGCTAATCCTTATGCTCAATTCTGTAAGAGTTTATGCAGTATTACAATACATGAGCAGACAGCTATTAGGATTAGCAAGAATCCGTCATTAGATCAGAATGTTTTCAATGCTCCCACTTCATCTGAGGTGGCTGCCATCATATTAGACTCTACGGCTTCAAGTGATACAGTTGGCCCAAGTATTATTGTCACGGGTAAAGATGAAGTGCCACGGAAGGTTTTGTATTATTTTGGATGCTATGACCCATTGCAATACCCACTTTTGTTTCCTTATGGCCATTCGGGGTGGCGTCCTGGATTGAGTAGATATGATCCAACTATTGGCAGGCGTAGGAATGAAAATACGGATCCAGTTTTGGCAGCACATAGTGCTGCAGGTGTCATAGACAATGAACAGATATGTATGATACTTCCTTTGGTTTTGTTTTTTGCTTTGTATATAAGTTTGTGCCTCTTGAGTTCTGCTATTGTATTTTCCTTGTGTTTCCTGTTCTTTGTGATCTTCTATCTTTGGTCTTCTTCTTTGTTATTGGTTCTATCGTTTGCCTTTTTGAGCTATGCGGTCTGATTATGATGTTTGTTTCTTAGAATGCGTACTTAGTTTGGTTTCATAACTTATTTTGTCATGTATTTTTATAAGATGTCTCTTTAGTTTGGTTTCATAACTTATTTTGTCATGTATTTTTATAAGATGTCTCTTTCAAGTTCTGCTCTTTGCTTCATACATATATTACCTTTTAACAAGTGTAAATTATATTTTCTTAAGCTCAGTGGCTGATGCTGGAATAGCAAGCAAGGCAAAATAGATATCTTGTCGTGAGTATTATGCGTGTCTCCTGCAAATACATCCAAACAATTGTTTGATTCATACTGGAAGGTTATTTCAGCAATTTTGTGTCGATATGTATGTGAAACTAGAGAACTCCAAGCTTGACTTCTTTTGCTTTAATCAGGCTGTAATCCGAGCTGACTTGTACCAAGGAATCATTGATACAGCAGAAACAGGAGAAGAAAATTCCGGCAATACTGGTCATAAGATTATTCTACCACCTAGCTTCATTGGTGGACCGCGCGATATGCAGCGCAGGTATCTCAATGCAATGGCTCTTGTTCAGCGATATGGGAAGCCGGATTTATTTGTCACAATGACATGCAATCCTAATTGGCCTGAGATTAAGGAAGAATTAAAGCCTAGTGAGCTTGCTCAAAATCGACCAGATTTGGTGGCACGCATCTTTCGAGCCAAACTTATTCATTTGAGGGAACTTATTGTCAATAAACATATTTTTGGGAAAATAGCAGCATTCATATATGTTATTGAATTTCAGAAGCGCGGTTTACCACATGCTCATTTCTTGATCATTTTGAAATCTGAGTATAAGGTTAAATGCTCGCAAGACTATGATCGATATGTATCGGCTGAATTACCTCCTACATCACAACCACATTTGCGGAAGTGTGTCATAAATCATATGATCCATGGTCCTTGCGGAGCCTTAAACCCAAAATGTGGATGCATGAGAGGAGAAAATG
>SNQN01013010.1:0-14445 GCA_008642245.1 Bassia scoparia
GTCACGGGTCACAAGCTAAATTGCATACAAGTCTCTCTCTAGGCATTAAATCAGACTCATGCCACTTTTGTGATAGTCCTTAATCCTGAATTAGGGATATCATTTTTCAAGTTACTATTTGCCACATGCCAGCTATTTTGTCACTAGCCATTTCAATTGTCACAATTGACTCTTGAAGACACATTCGATATCAATTTTGCACCGATCTTGAGGGGTTAGCTCTTTAGCTAATTTCTATAGAGATTAGCATACATAAGTCGCAACATGCGCACCTTTGACTGTCGTCTTACAAGACTTTGTCTCTCCAGACTCGGTCAAAGGGGGGGCTAACTGTAGACACCTAATTCGGTGCCTCATTTAGTTCCCCAAAGTCTATGATGATTGTACCGTATTGCAATAGGTCCGTTTGCGAATTATGCTTAAGTGTCACCTTACATACATTCATTTCTAAGCCTCATACCGTTCCTCCATGTTAATTCGAGTCTAAACTGGAGCCATTACTAGGCAAAAAGTATTTTTCTTTGATTTATTTCAATTATTTTCTATTTTCATTTTAACTTTAGGATTTTTTAAAATAATTTATATTGGTGAGTTCACCAGTATTTTTAGATTATTTTTTCGATTTTTCTACAATTTTCTATGAATTTTACAATATTTTCAAGAATCAAAATACACAAAAAATACATAAAAATCAGAAAATATTTCAAAAATACCAAAAAAATACACGGAATGTTCTAGAACCCCCTAGAATTGTATTTCTTGCAAAAGGGGTGTCTAGATTCATCCAAAATCCAAGAAAATCAAAGCAAATATACGGTATAATACCCGTATAAACGCTCCATGAAGCGTATATACGCTCCGTCGAGCGTATATACGCTCCTAGGATCGTACATGCTCAAGATCAAAGGGGATCCAGAATATTCAAGCATATATACGCTTAACTAAGCGTATATACGCTCCTCTGAGCGTATATATGCCCCTCGAGCGTATATACGCTCAGTCTGAGTGTATATACGCTCGTTTTGAGCGTATATACGCTCGTTTTTGGTTTTCGTGCATATAAATGTGGCGCTTTGGACTCCGAATTGGGAGAGGAGAACACATTTCACACACTACGGGAGGAGGATCACGAAAAAACTCTCTCTTTGCTCTTCATAAACATCTCTAAGCTCTTCTAAACACAATCAAACACATTTACAATCATTCGATTCAATTCAAATTCAATTCTTGTGAACACTTTGCGCATAATTCAATAACGTTCGACCGCCGCGTACAAGGTATCAACTCTGAGAAATCTTTCATTTCTATATCGCTTAAAGTCTAACTTCCATAATTAAAGGCTTGACATACCATTAATACAATAACAACATGTTTGAATTATTCAAATATTTCAATCTTTGTATGTTTGCAAAAATATGTTGTAAATAATTTGAGTTCAAGGATAATTACAATGTCACATTCATGTTCATTATCCCATTTCAACACTATGTTTAAATTCAATTTCGAGTATTATATATCAATCTAAAATTTGCTAGAAATCGACTTAAGTAATTTTAGGACGATCTAATGTAATATTGTTAGGTTTTGGCGTGCTTTGTCCCATGAACTTTTGTATAATGTGATTATGTTTTTTGCAGAGAATAAATTCTCTTTTTAATACAGATTTGGTTTTGCTTAATCATACATTGTCACAAATAAAGTCAGATATTTGGACAACCGGTTATAGCACACATAACATTTGACAATAATTCAAAGTGGTCACTTAAGGATAGGTAGCTCAACCTTATTTTGTTTCCTAACTAATAGTAACCTTATAGCTATTTTTTAAGTAAATAATTAGGTTAGTGCGCTTTCAAGGTCAAAATCGATACGTTATTTGTATTCAAATGATTATGACTTATGGAACTACAATGAGACCAGAAGGTAAGCCGCACATGCGGGTGGATTGGGTCAAAGATCTAGTCCGTACCATGTCCCCGAACCCACAATTTGGTTACTGGACCTATCTGTGGGGCCATTAGTTTGGCACCAATGTTTCGGGCGTCCGTGATCAACCTGTAAAGGCATGGTGGCGATCCCCTCAATTCGACAACACACCCCAACGCATTCACATGCGGATTCTATGGCTCAATTCCATGACACTGAAGCTGAGGTCAACCCCCCGAAGGGGGGTGAAGCCTTACAGCGGGCTAGACGTGTTAACGACCGTTCTAAACCTAGTCATGGGACCCTCTTGKACACTTGGACTGACTTGTTTGATAATGTAGCAATTGACTCTAGGTGGCTGGACTTTTGTTTTTCTTTTGCAAATAGGGATCATGCTAGCGTGACAACGTTCTACGTGCTTTTAGACTACGGACCCTAGCTTTTTATGCATAACAAACAAGTCATTGAGTCATGTAATAGTCCTCATAAGGCAAGGTGATCATTCCTTAGGCGTCGTAATGGTTGTAAACTAGAATCATTAGGCGTTGCGTCATTGTTGAGTCATGCAATTGTAAACGGACGTCGAACCTTTGAACTTCGCTTTTTCAAAAAAAGAGAAGAGCAAAAACAAAAAAAAAACGAAAAAAATAATGACAAAAAAAAGTGAAAAATGAAAATAAAAGGCGAAAGGCAAATTTCCGACGTTCGTGCACTTTTTACATTTTTGAGTCAGTCAATAGGCAAGGGAATGATCACCCCTAAGACATGCATTGCATCACAAGTTGATTCGACTTAGAACTTAACTTTTGGTCCATGTGCAAACAAGGTAGGCCCCAACGGTTTGAGCTCGTAGACACAGGGTTCGTTCCACGGTTTTCAAGCAGCACTCCATCAATCAACACCATTGCACTAATGGATAGTGAAGACACTCGAATAGACTTGACTGTAGTTGATTTGAATGATACCCTCAATTCATTGGCTTCCCAAGTTACTCAGCTAGAGAATTCCAACACCTAGGCCCTCGAAATTCTTGAGGAAGTGATCCATGTCATCCTTAAGCACTATGTAGACTGGGTTCTGTCCAAAGGAGAAATGGCTTCTTCAGACAACAGTTTGCAAGRATCAATTGGCGAGAATGACACTGAACCAAAGCTAACAACCAATATGGTGGAGATCATCACTTCTAACATGAGCAAAGCAATGAAGGGGATCGATGATTCTCTTAAAAGAAAAACTATGGTGAAGGCACCTACAATTCACAACAAGCCCAAATACACTAGGCTAGGCATGCCCTATGCCCAAGCCCTACTCCTAATCCTCCTTTGGAGAAAAGGCCTCCTAAATGGAGCATATACAAGTTTTGCAAGTACCATAGAGGACATGGCCACGACATTATAGAATGTAATGCATTGAGGGAAGCAATCCAAGACTTGATAGACAGTGGCCGTCTCCCCTTTCCTCTCAAAGGCTCTAAACAATATGCCMRGGTGTCCATGATAGAAAAAGATAAGGATTCCTTCGATCCTATCGCTCTCATTGCACCAATGAGACAACCATTTCCTCAACTGGTCATATCGCACCTCTTCCATCACGTCAACGACATATGGGATAGTGATGATGAAAATGTTTACATAAGCGGGGGTGTTCAGACTACTTTCACCACTACCTTCCAAGAAGAAAACACAATCTTTGAAGCCCTCTATGGTTCAGCACCTTCCTCCAAATCWGAGGAGGTTCATGTTCTCACTAGGTCGGGCCGACTCAACACTTCTTCCGACTCGCCAAATGCTCAGGTGACATCGCATCCACCTCCTCCTCCACAGGAAGAGAATCTCATCATCAAACAATTGAAGAAAATTAAGGTAGATGTGAACATATGGCAACTCATGGTGGCTTCCAAGAGTCATCACGATGCACTTCTCCAGGCACTCACTTGAATAAATGTGCCTAATGACACTACTCCCGAGGCAATGGTAGGAKTAGTCATGCGGGATTCTTATGCTCCCTCCATTACCTTTTTGGAAGAGGATMTCCCAATGAAAGGCAGTGATCATACCAAAGCTTTCTATATTAATGTCGTTTACAAGAATCTCCACGTGCCTATGACGTTAGTCGACAACGGCTCCGCAATTAACGTCTATCCACTAAGGACCGCATAGAAGCTAGGTATCTCTCAAAATGAAATGCAACCTCACAATTTGTCTATTCGGGCGTATGACAACAACAAGAGGGATACTGTAGGCACAGTATGACTCAACATTACTACAAGACCGGTTGAAAGAAGAGTCTGATTCCATGTGATTGACATCAAGCCAACTTTCAACTTGCTGCTAGGACGACCATGGCTTCACGAGCTAGGAGCCATCCCTTCTACACTCCATTAAAAGGTGAAGTTCATTCTAGGAGGTGAACCCATCACCATCGATGCATCTCCCATGAGAATTGAAGCAATTAAGCAACCCATAATCCATGTCGAGCATGATGAGAACGATGGAGATTTATGGGGTTTTACCGTAGCAGTTTTAGAAGAAGACAAGGTCCCTCTTGACTTCCATCCACATTCCAACTTGGTGGTCAATGCACTCCTACGAGACAAGGGGCACTTCTACGGGATGACACTCAGACTGCGCAAAGCAAAAGCAACTCTCTTTCGGGAACCCATACCAAAGAATGACAGGTTCGGTTTGAGATACATTCCTTCCTATAAAGAGCGTTTTGAGTTTGTACGCAACAAAGTTTCTAAGAAGACGGACGAATGCAACATAAATCTCGGTCCATATCCACTCACTCTCAATTAAAAGTCATCAAAGAAGGGGATGAGTTTCCGTACTACGAATTCCCAGAGCGCTTCACAGGAACGGATGTCAATAGATATCCAAGACTTGAGAATTTCTGCGACTGCAACTTTGTAGACGGGGATCCTGTCCCCACAAGCAAGGCATCTACCTTAGATGGCCTCGAAGCAAAAGGTTTGGGACTCCTGTTTGGCTAAGAAAACACCTCTCTAGTTGAACAAGAGGTTTTCATGGCATTGACCAAAGAAGCATTCGACCCAACTACTCTCATCACACCAATCGAACGCTTGGTTCATGGTTGGCGCAAAACCGTGAAGATAACTACTCYAGRAGGCAAGGTCATCAAGTGCACCATGGGCGAAGGACCAATGTTCGAGGATTCTAAATATGAGACTGAGTTTGAGTCTAGGATCGTAGAAGCTAAGATAGCTAGTCCTAGGGAGTGTCCTCCTGAGTCTGTCAAGGAGCCTAGTATTCCCCTTTCCCTTGTCAATCAAGTCTCTTCGGAGGCAAAATTATATGTACTCTCTTCAGAGTTTAATAACATGCTCCTTTCTACTTACTCCTCTTTTCCTTCTTGTGATTGCTTTAATTCACAACTCGCAAACAAACAAAACGATAATGAGTTAATAAAGGCAATGGAAGAGCACGAAAAGAAAACTTCCGTAATCGAGCAAAAAGAAAAGGTAGACATCTCCGACAAGGACACACCGCGGGAGGTACAGATTGGTCACACTGAGTTCCCAAGAAAGGGATGAACTGGTTGCAACAATGAAAGAATTCCGGGATGTTTTTTCTTGGTCCTATGAAGACATGCAAGGAATTTATCCAAACATTACACAACACAGAATACCGCTCATAGAGGGGGCTAAGCCAGTCAAACAAAAGCTCTGTCGCATGAAACCGGATGTTGCCCTTAACATTCGACAGGAAGTCATCATACAACACAATGCAAGCTTCATTAAGGTCGTCAATTACCCTCAATGGATAGCAAATATGGTTCCAGTACCTAAGAAAGATGGACGAGTTTGAATGTGTGTAGATTTTCGTGACTTAAACAAAGCAAGTCTGAAAAAATGACTTCCCTCTACCACAAATAGACGTTCTCATAGACAACATAGCAGATCATGCCTTTCTCTCATTCATGGATGGGTATGTAGGGTACAACCAAGTCAAAATGGCCGAAGAAGACATGGAAAAGACAACCTTCACCACTCCGTGGGGGCTACATTGCTACACTGTGATGCCTTTTGGTCTCAAAAATGTAGGCACCACATACCAACGAGTTGCCACTGCTCTGCTTCATGACATGATAAACAAAAAAGTAGAGGTCTATGTCGACGATATGATCGTCAAGTCAAAGGACCGCGAAGGACATACCCTTGCACTAACGAATTTCTTTTAAAGACTCCGACAATTCTACATGCGTCCCAACCCACAAAAGTGTGCATTCGGAGTCACTTCAGGCAAGATCCTAGGTTTTATCATCAGCTCTCGAGGCATCGAGATCGATCCAACGAACATCAAAGCAATCATGTCACTTAGGCCACCACAAAATGAAAAGGAGATCCGAGGGTTCCTTGGTCGACTTCAGTACATCAGTAGGTTCATATCCAAGCTYAGGATGATATGTGAACCCATCTTCAAGAAACTAAAGAAAGGTGCACCCAAGAAATGGGATGATAATTGCCAACAAGCTTTCGGCAGGATCAAGGAATACCTCACCAATCCTCCTCTGTTAGCTCCTGCTCGCCCTAGGCACCCATTACGGCTCTATCTTACAACGACAAGCACCGTCGTTGGAGCAATGCTCGCTCAAGAAATCGAGAGCAAGGAAAATGTTATCTACTACCTCAGTAAGAAGTTCCTTCCATACGAGGAATGATACTCTACCCTAGAGAAACTATGTTTGGCTTAGTGTGGGCATCGCGAAAGCTTCGACATTATTTGCTCACACATATCAAACACGTCGTATGCAAAGGGGATCATTTGAAATACCTCTTTGAAAAGCTAGCAGTCAATGGACGCATGTCTAGATGGATGGTTATGCTTACCGAATTTGACCTTAAGTTCATATCTCAAAAAAGCATCAGAGGTAGTATTGTCTCAGAATTTTTAGCAGACTCTCCAGAAGAAGTCCTTTCCTAAGGACTTTGAGACTTTGACTTTCTAGAAGAGGAACTTATGATGACCGAGGAAGACAGTTGGTCATTATACTTCGATGGTGCATCTAATAAAAAAAGGTGTGGAGTTGGAGTGCTTCTAAACTCACCACAAGAGGACCACACCCAAATTTCTGTCATGCTCAACTTCGACGTCACTAACAATGCCGCAGAGTTACGAAGCATGTATTCTGGGATTGCAGGCCGCCGTTGCACTTAACGTTAAGAGATTGYAGGTATATGGTGATTCTTCACTCATCATAAACTAGATTTCAGGCCGATGGAAGGGGCGAAGTGAAAGCCTTGCTCCGTGTTAGTCATATCTTGAAAACATTGCATCCTAGATAGAAGAAGTCGAATACACCAACCTACGACGTGAAGACAATCAGTTCACAGATGCACCAGTAAAGCTCGCATCCATGGTGCGAATTCCAAGTTCAGTGATCCAAATGCCCTTAGTCATTAAATGAAGACAAGAACCAGCATACGTCTGCATTTTAGATGAAACAAATGAGGTGCCCAACCTCGATCCGGAAGAGCCATGGTACAAAGACATCAAAGACTACCTAGAAACTGGGGACTATCCCTCCAATGCAATAAAAAACAACAAAGAGCTCTGAGGCGTCTCGCATCTCAATACCAACTTCAAGGCGGAGAACTCTACAAGTGCCACTAGAATAGTCTTCACCCACTTTGCATCACTCAACAAGCAGGCAAAACAATCATGGAGCACGTCCAAGACAGGATTTGTGGCACCCACATGAATAGAAGTCTCTTGGCCTCTAAGATCATCAAGTTGGGGTATTACTGGACCACCATGGAAAGGGATTGCATGCAACAAGTCCGCACATGCGACACCTGCCAAAAATACACCAATGCACAACATGTTCCTCCATCTCTCCTATCCACATTTGTCTCTCCGTGGCCTTTCTCTACATGGGGAATAGACATAATAGGGAGGATTACGCCGCCCGGGCAAAGAGGTCATGAATTCATACTTGTGTCCATAGATTACTTCACAAAGTGGGTCGAAGCAGCGTCATATGCCAAGCTCCAAGCTAAGCACATGGCAAAATTCATRGAAAACAACATCATATTTTGCTATGGAGTCCCTCAAGAAATCATTAGTGACAACGACACTCACTTTCAAGCAAAATGCGCGGATTTGATTACCAAATAAAATATTCAACACCATAACTCATCACCATACAGGCCGCAAGCCAATGGGGCTGTTGAAGTAGCTAACAAAAATCTCAAAACAATTATCTCTACGATGACCGAGAATTATCGAGATTGGCTGCAAAAGCTACACTTTGCTCTATGGGGTTACATGACCTCTATTAGCACTTCAAAGGGAGCTACTCCTTTCTCACTGGTCTGTGGTGTCGAAGCTGTTCAACCGGTAAAACTAGAGATCCCGTCTCTACACTTTTTCTTAGAAAGCAAGCTCCTAGAAGTGGAATGGGTAAGGGCAAGATTCGGCGAGTTAGCTTTGCTCGACGAAAAACGGCTAGAAGTCTTGCATCATGTGCAAGCATACCAAAAGAGGGTCGAACGATACTTGAATCGGTAAGTCAAATCACGAGGCATCAAAGAAGGCGATTTGTTTCTTAAAGCACTTCGCAAATCGGTCCTAGATCCTCGGGGCAAATTTCGTCCTAATTAGGCAGGTCCTTACATTGTCAAAATAATCTTGCCAAAAGGGGCAGTTCAACTAATGGACATGAATGGTGATAATTTCTACAACCTCACCAACTTAGACAAGCTCAAGAAGTACTACGTCTAAGGCATACACGTGCACCGCGTCTCARCAACACAATAGTACCGTGCATTAGAACTACGGATGACCTGATTCCTTATAGGATACATAGGCAGTCTCGCCTTGGGGCTCGGCCACAATAACAAGTGCCCTACTTGTTTTGGGGTTAACAAGTGAACAACAGTCAAGCGGCAATTGGACAAAGTTTTATTCAACATGCTCAAAGTAAACACCATGTATGAAAAGTAATGCAAGTTTGTAATTTATTACTACCTGTAATTAAAATTGAGCAACTACAATACAAAAGGAAACTTCAAGCTCTAAGTTCACTTATTACATGCAATGGCGGCTCGCATGCCAATCGCTTTATTAACTCATAAAAAACAAACATTAAATTAAACAAGAGTTGTKGAAAAAARCAATCACTCCTTCCTCTCCTCTTCTTGTTCCTTGGCATCATCCTTCCTTGCACCCAAGCTCTCACCTTTAGGCTTCCTCACCCATTTGTGTCTCTTGGGTCTATCCTCCGCAACAACCTTCCCTTTTCCTTTAGCATCACYTYCAAGCACCTCTTTAGGCCCAAGTCTTCTTTCAGCAACATTTGAGTCAATCCTCAAAGGAGGAAGTCTTTCAAGCCTACTCCAAACTAACACCTTCTTAGGACCAAGTCTGTCCTTAGCAGAAATAGCTCTAGACTTAGCAGTAGGGGCCTCAATAGAGTCATAGCCCAATCTCTTACTCTCGACATGGTCCTTCTGCTTCGTATGTCTTGCCTCAGCACGACCCATCACATTAGTGGCATTCATCCAAACACGGTAGTGAGCGGAAATCTTGTGGTCACCTCGAGCAAGTGGGGTCACCTCAAGTGTAGAATGGGATTCCCAGTATTTCTCCCACTCTATTACATTGCCCGAATTCAAGTGATTGTCCTCAGGACGAACTATATCAACAACGGGATTAAGCTGAACTTTCCCGAATTGCCTCATCACCCTTGAAGGGAAATGAAAGGTCAACGTGGTCAAGCTAGCCACACGCACATATGGAGACAAGCGAGTATGCACCATGCTCCTAATACCCCACCAAGGGACAGTCCACCGCACGAGAATGCCACAGTCAACAAGGATAAGAATCCACTCATGTTGAGATTTGTTGACATGGACCCTCTTACGAGAAAAGAATCCCTTAGCAGAGTATTTTACGAGATTCTGGGGCACCTCAACTAGGATTAAACGCTCCATCAGCCAAATCTGTCAAAAATAACAGTGTGTGCAATATTTAGTCATCACATAAATAAACAAGCAATAATATTTGTAGAAATTCACTATTTTGCAAATATTCAAACAAAAATATTGTACCTGCAGCAAAACGGGGCATCCAGACAAAGGCGCATGCGCGTCATTTTTAAGACGGTCAAGCATCATGAATAACTCCCCCGTGCACAATGGCTTAGGTGTACGGCTAGCCTCACATTGCTCAACAATAGAAATTGTGCTAGCATGACCAACATTCGGCTTGCCATGAACAAATAAGAAGCGCACAAACAAGCAAATCATAATTGCACGTCTATGGTAAACTCTACGGCAAGAGGCATCACCAGAATTGAAATCAACTAAGGCAAGCAAGTCAATTTCCCGACCATGCACTATGCGTTGTGAAATATTTGGACTAAGTCTCAGGTATCGCTCGTATTCATCAACAAAGTGATCATCAGTATTAGAGATACAAGGGAGACTTACAACAGRCCAAGCAATAATAGCACCAAACTCTCCAGGAAAAGGAACAATTTCCTTGTCCAAAAGACAAAAGCAATGCATCAATGGGTCCTACAAGCTTATAGCAGCATAATGAAGGCTTGTATCGAGGCTTACATACCTTAAAGTCAAGAGAACATCACAATTCAGCCTTACAAGGTGCTCCCTTTCGCGAGCATTCAAGCTTCGGAACACATCATTCAAAGCATTAGCAAAATCTCTCTCTATTTGATTTGTTGCAAAATTCTTTGATGTAATGAATTAAATGAAGTGTAAAGCAATGTAAGAGAGGTTTTAAAGCACTAAGGAGGCTGTAATAATGAGTTTTGGAGTACATGGCAGCCCACTTCGCAACTTGGTTGCAGCCTAGTATCACTTGCCACACCCTGGTTGCGGCCCCTTCTTTGATGTAGAAAACAATTCATATTCCTAGCATCTAAATAGGTTTTTACATAGAGTATTTGGATTCTATTCTTTTACATACTTTTCAATATTAGTTTGGTGGATAGAAGAGGCTTTCTCTCTCCTTGGTTTCAGCACACAACTCCAAATTTTGGTACTTTCAACATTGATTTGGCAATTTCATCAATTCAAGTATTRTTTTCTTATCTCTATTCTCTTTTTATTGTAGTTAATCATGMTTTCTTTSAATATTAGTTTTGTTTATTCAACAATGATGTGTGAGTAGTTTTCTTAATCTAGGGTTAGGCTAAACCCTAGCCATGATTGATTTTTGAGCAAATTAGTAAAATCTCCAATTTAATTGTTGATTGTTCATGCTTAATTGTTTGTTCTTATGTCAATACTAGATTAGGGATAATTGGTATTGTTATGAATTCATTGTTTTTATCACAATGGGAATTGGGTAATGACGAATTTGATTATTTCAATTAAGAACATTGAAGTTCTTCCTGAGAGTGGGTTGTTGGGTCCCTTAGGGTTTTGAATGATGACAGAACCCATACAAGAAACGGGACACTTAATGTGAAATAGTTGGTTTTTGGGCAACCAGCTGATTAGGATACTTGTTTCCCCAGCACAAGTTATATATTGAGTATGCTTTGAAACAACTTGTTTGTTTACAAGGAAGCAGCTGAATACCCACAAAAGCTCATATACTGGTACAACGAACCAGTAAGAGCTGTTCCTTGACTGTTATGCTGGAAAAATAGTCTATACCTTTTTATTGCACTTTAACCATGTTACATGTGCATTGTATAGGATGATTCCAAGACTTGAAGTATGAACTTTCGAAGACAATCGAAGAAAGAAGTGTTGATCAATTGAATGTATTTAAAGGAAGAATTCAAAGTCTTGAAGATTACATGAAGAATGAAGAAATACTCTTAAAAGTTAATCTGAAGGAAATTCATGTAATATGCTCGTGTAGTGTGACTTAATTGTATTGGTTTTAATTGGCTTATAATGTGTTTTGAGTTATGGTATGAATTTTTTTGGTACAAGAATGGAACAGAATTCAATAACAACTCAATTAGGATACTGGCTGGGGAACTAGCTGTGTCCCTTGAGTGAGAATTATGATTGCAGTTTTTGAAAAAGAGTTTTCTAAAATATTTTGGGTCAAATTTATATTTGAAAATAAAAAGTTTGCAGCTGAATATAGATGAAGAATATGGTTGTTGCCTTAAACCTAGGGTATATATATCTCGTTCCGATTATTTCCTTTAAAGATTAAATCCGAACTAGATAAATCCTTTCCATAAATCTCATCTGCCTTGCTCGGCAAGTTTTTTAAAAGAAAGAAATTTAAGGGAAAGCTAGGGTTTAAGGTCAACAAACATATATATATTCACATCTATACTTCTAATTCTACACATCTCCTCCATGGATCAAAAATAGTTTTATATTTTGAAGAAAAACACAAGCAAAACTTTACTTTGAGTCAATACACAGGGCATCTAGTCCGAGCTTTATTATTTCTCTTATTAGCTTATTAGAAGTTAAATCAAAAGAGAGAAAGGTTGTCCCATTGTAAAGGCATTTCAACGAGGGGTTTGTAAGGCCTGGGTGAGTGTTTGGTGAGTTCAAACACAAATGGACTTACGAGTGTGATCCGAGTGCACATTCAGAGAGTTTGAGTGTGGGGTGTGCTGGTTCCCGAAGTAGGGAAACAGTAGAGTGAGTGTGTTCTTTGTTTTTAGAGTAGATTAATAAAAGAAACATAGGGTAGGGAGGACGTAACCCAAGAGTGGTGAACCTCGTTAATCTTGCGTGTCTTTATTGCTTTATTTATATTCGCTGATTACAACGAAACCAGCCCAACTAATTCCTCATACTAAGTCCGAAAAGAAAGCAAAAATTGGGTCATGACATAATTATACACTCAATTCAACCCCCTCTTGAGTATCACATAACCTTCAATTGGTATCAGAGCCAAGGCTTCTTGCAAGAGTAACATCTAAAGAAAGTCAATATGAGTACTCAAGAGTAGTGCCATTTGTTATAAGTAAGACACCAAAGTTCAACGGAAGAAACTCTGTATGGGGAAGAACAGGATCAAGATGTGATTATGGGATTGATTATGAGTGTTGGGCTTGTAGTAAAAATGGTCCTACCACAATCAGATGAAGTCTGACTCTGAAGGAAACAAGACTCAAAGAAAGACAGTGAATTGTGACTGCTGTACAAATACTTGAGAAGAATGCAAAAGCAACGTCCATATTAACAACAATCCATAGGTGAGACAGAGTATAATCGAATTTCTGATTAGGCAGTGCAAACAAGAAATTTGGGATACTCTTAACTTTTGCTTATGAGGGAACAGCCGACGGTTAAATAGATCCAAATTGATTTACTTATGTCAATAGATTGGTTTGCTATGAACAAGGGTGAAAGATCAATGATTATTTTCGTAGATTTTATGAAATTAATCAATGACTTAAAATCCCTTGGCAAAAGTTTTTCTGATGAGGAATCTTGTGAGAAAAGTATTGCGCAGTTAACAGATGCACTGGACAGCCAAGTCACTGCTATATTGAAGGCCAAAGATTTGTCTACTTCTGTTCTCTGGAACAACTGATTAGTTCCCTCAATGACTTCATGATTATTGATTGACTCAAAGTTTGAGAAGGAACCAGCCAGAGGCATAGCCCTTAAGGGAACAGTAGAAGAGGATGAAGATGAGATTGGCATGATTTCCAAAAGGTTTGAAAGAACACTCCGAGATCAGAGGAAGAACTTCAAAGGTAAAAATTTCAAAAAGACTAACTCATCTTCTGTAGGGTGCTTCAAGTGTGGAGAGAAGGGACATCTAATCAGARATTTTCCTAAGTGGAAGGACAAACAGTCCAAGTCTGGAGAAAAGAGAGCTTTTAAGAATGCTATGATAGCATCAATGTGGGGTGATGCTGACTCAGGGTCTGATGAGGATGAAGAATCACCTAACCCTAGTGTTTTCATGATTGCCTTTGCAAACATCAAGGGAAACAACACTGATTCCGAAACCAGAGGGGGAACCAGCACATTTGAAAAGTGCTTGATGGCCAAGAAGGATGTGCTGCATGAACACAAGGTAAACTTAGAACAAGTTAGGCARGATATGCATGAGTATGATAGAGATAATATGCTTGCTTGTATAGATTCTTTGTTAGATGAATGTTATAAACTAGGTGAAACTTACAGAACTGGCAAAAGAGAATTTAAAGAAAAACGTACTGAATGTGAAGTTGCAATTGCCAGTTGTGATCACCTTGAAGAAGTTTTCCATGAATTAAAAGATCAAGTGGCAGAGCTTGAGGTTGAATTGGACAAGTGCAAGGTAGAACTTGAAAAGTCAGATCCTCTAAACCAAACTATCCAGTTGATGGTGAAGAAGATCTGACCTCCTGGTTCCCCAGAGACTTATCACCCTCAAGTGAGTCTCTTGATTTTTCAGCAGCTAGAGGAAAAGCAACCTTTGTAGCAGGACCTCTTTGTTGAAAGCCTTTGAAATAATGGCTAGCAACTTAGAAGATCTTCACAAAGAGAATGCTTTACTCAAAGCTGCACACTATTGTAGGGCTTCGCCCCGCCTTAGGAGGGGCGTGACCTCA
>SNQN01013014.1:0-11963 GCA_008642245.1 Bassia scoparia
TTGGATCTTTATCCATGCTAATGATTGCATGTGAGCTGTTGTTGCGTGTTCCATGTAATGCATGTTGTTATCTTGTTACTTAGTTGCATGTTGTTATCTATTACTGTGTTGTTGTTACTTCTTACTGAGTTGTACGCTTGCATCTATCTTTATCTTCTTGTTTTCTTCTTTGCTACTCTACAATCACATACAATTGTTCATGTCATCTAAATATTCTTTTCCTTTCTTTGCTTGCTCCAACTTTAATCTATAAMATATAAAATTAGAACCCTTTAAATTATCATTAATAATAAAACATATAGATAAATGATAAAATATCAAGAATAATTAAATATACCGTTTTTCACACGTTCAATAATTTATCAGGCAAATATTCATGTATTAGCCCAAAAATAAAGAATAATTATAATAAACTTAATAAATCATACTTAAAAACAAAATAATATGGGGATAAAATATAGGTAAAATAGACACTTATCAATGATTCTTGTGAGAAAAAGGAATGGATACCATTCAAAGTTAGAGGGGGCACAGCGGAGGTCTCACACTTGATGTTTGCATATGATCTCATTCTTTTTGGTGAGGCCTCCACTAGTACACTTGATCATATGCTCTCAATCCTGTCTAACTTTTTTAATCTTTCGGGACAAAGTATGAACTGTAGTAAAAGCTCAATTGTCTTCTCTCCTAACATTCCCTAAGAAGTCATTGATGACTTTGAACAAACATTAGAGRTACAGACATCTACTTCTTTAGGAAGTTACCTTGGCYTTCCCCCTAACTGGTAGAAAACCATCAAGAAGAGACTTAACTTTCATTCTTGATAAGGTATATAATAATAATCTGAACTCTTGGAAGGATAAAGTACTCTCTAAAGCAGGTAAGTTGGTGTTAATTAGATCCACACTTCAGAGTATTCCTAGATATTACATGCAAGCCATGGCCTTTCCAGTTGCCCTTAAAAAGAAACTTGATTCTATTGCAGCTAAATTTTTCTAGGGGAACAACCTTTTAGATTCTCATAAGATCAGTTGGGTGGCTTGGTCAAAAATTTGCAAACCAAAGAGCCAGGGAGGCCTAGGGATCKTACTTAATGAAAACATTAACATTTTAAGCCTTGTAAGGACTTGTTGAAGATTGGATAATAATGTCAATTGGGCTGCAACTTTCCTTAAGGACAAATACATTAGGCATAATAATATTACCTCTTTCAAGAAGGGCTCTCACATATGGAAAAGTATAGGAAAGGGTTGRCAAACTTACATGTTAAGTCTCAGATGGAATGTGGGTAATGGCACTGATATTAATTTTTGGGATGATTTATGGATTGGGGACACCACCATTAGACACCTTATTGAGGGACCTCTAGGGAGAGACGAATGTAATTTGTCTGTGTGTGATGTTTTACTCAATAGACAATTATCCTTTGAGCTTCCTACTGCAATTTCAAAGCTTATATCACAAGTCTATGTCTCCTCTGATCAAGATTTTGTGTACTCTACTTGGTCAGAGAACAATTGTTTTAGCTCCAAACTTACCTCAGAATTCATTCATTCAGGGTCAAATATTAAGAAATGGGACTGGATTTGGGAAATTGATGCATATGAAAAAATCAAGTTGTTTATTTGGCAAATTTGGTAGGATAGACTCCCCACTAATCTTAATCTCTCCAAAATACTTCCTAATCACAACCTCTACTGCTATTCCTGTCCTCCTACTTCARAATCTCTATCTCACCTCCTAAGACTCTGCCCTATAGCATTAGAAGTCTGGGAATTACTCTCACCTCCTCTGGTTTTCCACCAAAACAAACAAAACAGCAAGGCCTAGTTGTATGCTAATGCTATTTCCAAATCAACTTGCCCTCAATTTCATGATCAGATTTGCCTTGGAATGTGATCTTTTGCTTTACTATTTGGGAGATTTGGAAAAGAAGAAATTTTGGTAGTTTAATAAAGCACAATACTACTAAGAAAACTATATGAGTCTATATAATTAGAGATAATAGATATAGAATGGTGAATAGTCAACCCACCTTGTTTTCATAAACCAACACAACACACTCCTAAATGACTTGGACAACCACCACTTTTAATGTTGTAAAAATCAAATGTGGATGCATCATTTCTTACCATTAACAGGTGACAAGGGCTAGCTGCAATGTTCAAGGTCATATGTGTTAGTGATCAAGGCCTGTGCTATGATAAGAGACATAGCCTACATGTTGAACTAAAAGCTATATTGTAGCTGTAAATTGGTGGCATTTAAAGATGTTGGGTTATGTTATCCTCTCCACGGACTCTCTGCAGGCATGAGGCTATAAAGAAAGGAGATAACAATCTGACATTATGCCATGTATTACAAATGCAAGGTGTTGTTTCAAGAGATCCAGGAATTCAGCTTATCCATGAAGGGAGGGAGGACATGGAAATGCTGATGCTGCGTGAAATTGTTAGGACTGCTCTTGCTTGCAACTCCACTTGCTATTGGATATCCACTGCATTTGTATTAATCTGCTGATGATGTTAACAACAACTTTGTTTTTGATCAGGGGTCCTGCCCTTTGTTGTAAAACAAATCTTAATTATACGTGTTTTTTATTTAATGCATGCTCCTTTTAACTAAAAAAAGGTTTTGATTATCGCTTAATTGTTCACGTTGTTCCTTTGTAAGTTTCTCTCTTTATAACTGCTTCATGTTTTTATTTCTAAAATTAAAGCTCATTTCTTTAGTTATTCATTTTCATTTCCTTTAATTAGCCAATTGAATTTTTGATCTGAAAATTTTTGGGCAACTAATTGTAGTGATACAATGAATGATGTGGCCTCTGGGTTCAATATTTTGGACTTTTAATTTTATTACATTTTATCATCTGCTGCATATTTCTGTTTTTTGCATAAATTTAATGAAATTGTTTGTTAGGATATATAGATGTATTTCAAAAAAAAATTTATGAAGTGTGGAATGAATTCATCTTGAATTATACAATTAAGGTCAATTAATTTAGTGGGATTTTGTTTCATTATGTGTAGAGAGTACCACATAATAGCCTGTTGTATTTAAGAGGACTGAGAAGTCTAATTAGTACCTTTATTGGTGGCAATTCAAGTTTCTCGAAGTCAGAACCTTAGTTTGAATTAACAAATTTAAAGAAGTATTAGTTGTAAAACTAGCTGATGCCCAAGCAATCTCAGATTTCAAATTTTTTTACGATTTGTTGTGGATTCCGCTTTAGTAAATGGCAGATATGAAGATGGAAGAGTTGGGAACTTTTTATGTTTGGGGAAATCTCAGTTAAAGCGCCAACACTATAATTGGGATTGAGGCTTATGTATCGTTGTTGTCGGTTTCGATGAAATTGAGATGCTCCTTTCAAAATTTTTATACTTTTATACTTAGTTTATATGTGACAACAAGGGTTTGTTGGGAATTTCATTTATTGACTTTGCGTAATGGTTGATATTGTAATTGCTATTTTGTTATGGTTCGTGTGAGTTGATGATTTGTTCCCATTCTTTCAAAGGGGAGAAAAGAGAAACATGAGCTTTTTGTCAATTCAAGTACGTAGTATAAGTCTGATTTGCCTAGAACTCCTTCTTGGGCGGATAATATTCTTCTTGTTACTCTTTGTGATGCATTTAATACACCCTAACTTCTGACCTACTCTAGGCGCAAGAAAGAAAGCAACAACAACAAAACACTGATGACAAGGGCAGACTGAAAGGGAACCACTACTCTGCTGAACTCATAGTACAAGGTTGTTGGATCCTTTTGGGGATTGATGGGTATTTATAGAGGTTTGTCCATAGTAAAAGGGCATTCATGAAAATTGTAATCGAGCAGTAGCTTGGGAGAGTGGGAAACCTCTCGAAAGTTTCCTTTGTAATATCTTTTTGCCATTAGTAATTAAACAAAGCTCCATCTTTTCCTTATTTTCTTGCAAGTTTTACTGCTTATTTGAGGGAGAGGGGTTGTGAGTTCATCACAGTTGGTATCAGAGCAAGTCGTATCCATGGCGCAGGCGTCAAACTCACAACGGATTGAGGAGGTGGAAGAGAGGTTAGCTGACCTGGAAACTTCCATTGCGGAGATGGTGGGCAATGCGGTGGTAACAGCCATGACAGCTATGAGACAAGCGTTGTCCAACCAAATTGCGGAGGCTCATGAGAAGGTAGCCCAGCAACACCAGGAGGCCCTCACCACGGCAACTGAGCGGCTTGAGGGGAAAATCACTCGATTCTGGGAGAATCAAGAAGGGGAGATAAACGAACTCCGCGAGAACCAGAGGAAGTTGCGTAATGAAATGGTGGTCACGGCGGAGCGAGTCCGTACTCCGRTGAGAGGGCCCAAYGGGGAAATAGGCCAACCAGGTCGTCGTTTTCAACCTCAGGTGAGAATGAATTGGAAGGACGAAACCCCGTGGGGGTGGCGACCAAGGACAAGTGTTTTCAGGTGGGGAAAGTGGAAGTATAGGCGTTTGGAGATTCCTACATTTAATGGTGAGGACCCAGATGGTTGGATTTTGAGGGGGGAGAGATTCTTCTCCGTTCAACAATTCACCGACGAGGAGAAGCTGGAATGCGCGGTTATTGCACTCGAAGGGGAGGCACTAAGGTGGTACCAGTGGGCCTACCGCCGCCGACCATGGACCACCTAGACGGAGATGAAGACTCGCATACTCCAACAGTTTCGTACGGCCAATGTGGGGTCCCTCCATGAGCAGTGGTTATCCACCGTTCAAACCACCACAGTGGCGGAATACACCCAAAGGTTCATTGATTTGTCGGCTCCGTTAGAAGATATTCCAGAGAGCATTATGTTTGGGCGGTTTATGAGTGGGCTTAAGGACGAGATTAAGGCCGAATTAAGGGTGTTGGGCCCAAACATACTAGAAGAGGCCATGGATTATTCCTTGCTGGTTGAAGAAAAGAATAGGATGCAGTCTGGGAAGAAGAGTTGGGTTGGGCCAACTAAAATTATGTCTTATCCTTTKGCTGGAAGAGTGACCCCATTTAATCATACAAATAGTGTGACTCAAAATCCACCCACTCAACAGAAGGGGGGAACGGAGGCTTCCGCTTCCAACTCAGTCAACAAACCACCAATGTCAGTCAATCGGTCTAGCACCAATGGGTCGGTCCGGCGGTTGTCGGAACATGAGGTACTGGAGAAGAGGGCTAAGGGGTTATGTTTCCGATGTGACGGAAATTGGGAGATTGGTCACATATKCCAAAAKAAGGAGCTTAGTGTGTTAATTTTGGAGGGAGGTGAAGCCATTAAAGGAGTGAATGAGGGATACGAACTGCCATGGTCACCGGAGCCAGAAATCGAGGGGGAGATATCATTAAACWCGGTGGTGGGAATCTCAAATCCTAAGACTATGAAATTGGAAGGAGAAGTAGGAGGGCACAAGGTGGTTGTTATGGTGGATCCGGGAGCAACACACAATTTCATATCATTATCGACGGTGGAGYGCGTGGGGTTACCGATAGAGGGAACCGCCTGTTTCGGAGTGTCCTTGGGAAATGGAGAGAACATCGCAAGCAAAGGTATGTGTAAACAAGTGGCTTTAAAACTTAAAGGCCAGGAACTTAGAGGTGAAGGAAAAAWTTTTACCACTTCAATTGGGAAACTGTGACATTATACTTGGGATTGAATGGTTGGAAAAGTTGGGGTCTATAGTCACTAATTGGAAGACTCAAGTTATGAGATTCYTGGTTGATGGAGCTACTGTGGAAATTAAAGGGGACCCATCCCTCACTTCTGCCCAAATTTCCCTTAAAGCCATGTTTAAGACCATAAGGAATCATCAAGGTGTTGTGTTAGTGGAGTGCAACCGGGCAGAGTTGGACTCTGACGGGGAACCCGAGGTGGTGGTGCCGCCATTTCTGGCGGAGGTGCTGCAACGATGCGAGGTCGTCTTTGCTAGCCCAACCGGTCTTCMTCCYCACAGGGGACATGAGCACGCAATCACCCTCAAGGAGGGCACCTATCSGGTGAGGTATCGTTATCCCCATTTTCCGAAGAATGAGATCGAAAGACTGATCGGGGAGATGCTCGGAGCTGGGATTATTCGGCTATCTAGCAGCCCATTCTCAAGCCCGGTCTTGCTAGTGAAGAAAAAAGAAATGAGAAGTCCATGGCCAGGTTTGCTGTTGGATGATATACGTGCCCACATCAAACAAACAAAAACTAAGGAATTAAACGAGTTCTTCCGGACACAAAAAATCACTATCACCACAAAAAAAGCCTTAAAATTGCACGAGAATTAAATTAGAAAAACATAGAATACATATATTAGGAGGCAAACAAACAAAGTGTTTCAACACAAACTCGATAAACTTGATTAAATCGAGTTTATCACCAAATATTGTTAAAGGAGAGGATATTCCCAATGACCGCTTTTCAAAGACCCACACCACAACGGCCCACTATGACTATCATGCCTTTGCGGTTGACACAGCTCCGGTGGAAACTTTCCAGACCAGAGAATCGAAATGAATGGAATATATTCGACCACTTTTGAGGAGGTTTGTGCTCGATATTTTTATGTAATTGGTTTAATAGCACCTCACCAAAGCATTGAACACTGCCTAAACATATTGAGACCAAGCTTCTTGATGAAAAATTAGAAGAACACCAAACTGCTATGTCAACAAGAGGACAGTGTGAGTAAATTGGTCACATCAAGGGTGCTTACCTAGGCCACGTCATCTCTGAAGAGGGAAGTCTCAGTTGATCAAGATAAATCAAAGCATGACGAATGGCCCATACCAAGAGTTTGAAGGATTTAGAGGTTTTTATGGGGCTCACGAGTATTATCGGAAATTTATTTCCGGTATGCCCACAATTGCTCACCACTACTCAACAATTGAAGAAGGAAACTTTTGGTGTCAGGGCAAGCCACCTAGCCCTTGACGGTTAAAACGGCCATATGAAGCCCCTGTATCATACTGCCTAATTTCTGAGAGCCCTTGTGTTAGAAACGGATGCATTGGTTATGGCTTGGAGCAGTCCAATCGCAGGCCAACGGCCATTGCTTCTACAGCAGACCTACTCTGGAGTTAGGGCCCAAGGAAGTCAGTGTAGAAAAAGACGTTAATGGCCATTTGTTTGGCGGTTCAAAAATGGAAGCCTACCTTTTGGGCGCAAGTTTGTTATACGACCGATCAGCAAAGTTTGAGGTTTATAACCATACACGGCGAAGCTCGGGCGGCACTATCAAAAGTGGATGAGCAAATTAATTGGGTTGAGTTCGAAGTCCATAAATAAAAACCGGCTCAGCTAATCGTGTTGCTAATGCCTTATCTAGAAAAACCAATGGGCGAGTTGAATTGGCTCGGTGGAAAGGAATGGGCCAAGCTGAGTTGAAAGGAGTTTATGACTCAGTGGACATCAATTGGAACAAATTAAAGAAGACATGTATTCGGATGTTTCTCTCAAGAAATCATCAAGAAATTTGGAACAGGGAATCGAAAGTGAAAAGTTACTTTGAGGGAGGGAAATTGTTATACAAGGAAAGTGTCGGTTCCCAGCAAATCTTCTATGTTGCTTCCCTTCATCAGGAGAGCCAACACTCACCAATGGGGGCCACGCCGCGTAAAAGTCAAGACCTTACCTCCGGCAAAATGAACGATTGGTTTGGAAGGATGCGGCGAGATGTACGAATATGTACGCAATGTGAAGTGTGCCAAAGGTCCAAGTACTCACAGCACACCCAGCTGGCTCCTCCAACTTATGGATGTTCAGATGGCGGTTTAGAGATTAGTATGGATTCGTCGTGGCTTGCTACGTCAAGGGGGTTATTCGGTGCTGGTGGTGGTGGATCGCCTTTTCTAAGTATGAACATTTCATTGCCCTCACAAACCCATTCACGACACTCTCTGCGCGAGGCCTTCGTGAGGGAGTCGTCAAATTGCATGGTTTCCGGCGGACTATTGTCTCCGACGAGATAAAGTGTTTTTGAGTACGTTTGTGGAAAGAGTTATTCCGTTTACACGGTACTGAACTCCGGAGGGACCGCCTACCACCCCCAATCCGACTGCCAAACTGAGATCGTTAACAAGTTCCGAAACGTATTCTCCGTGTTTCACCTCGACTTCATCCCAAAGCTTGGGCCAAATGGCTGCCATGCGCAGATTCTCGCAAATATAATACTTCATCGACACTCATCTCGTCCAATCGCCACCGTTAAAGTGGTATATGGGCGTGACCCACCTAATTGTTTCGAATGGGAAGGGCAAACTTGCAGTGGGCCTGTTAGAAGAAAACCTGAAGAGAACGAAGATGGGGTGCGTGCTGGATGAGCTGCGTGTTATATTTGTTGGGCAGCGCAGCAAAAACGAATGAGGTTCTATGCGGATAAGAAAAGACGAGAAGTCGAGATTTCCGTTGGGGTCGAGTGTATTTGAAAATTGCAACCTTATAAGCAGCGCTTCTGGCCAAGAATAGAACGAACGAGAAGTTGGCAGCCAGGTAACTATGGTCCATTTGAAGTGGTTGAAACGCATTGGAAAGGTGGCTTACCAACTGGCATTGCCTGAGTCTAACCATTTACATTCGGTTTTCCATGTGTCCAGCTTAAGAGCACGTGGGGAACCTGCCAGCATCACACTACTATTCTCCACTATCTACAGAACTGGAATTGCTGACTAATCCAACCGAGGAGGTGCTCGATTGGCATGTTAGAGGGGGCACTTGGAGGTCTGGTTAATGGTTGGGTTTGTCGGATTTCGAAGCTACATAGGAAGAGGCTGCAGCCATACAAGCTCAACCTTTCGCTTATTAGGACAAGTCGTCTCAAAGGGGGAGGGATGTGATGCATTATACAACCCACTACACTTCTGCCACTACTCTAGGCGCAAGAAACAGAAAAGCCACAACAACAAAACAACAAACACAACACGTGAATGACCAAGGGAGACTGAAATAGGGGAACCACTACCTGCTGACACTCATAGTACAAGGTTGTTGGGATCCTTTTGGGGATTGATGGGTATTTTAGAGGCTTTGTCATAGTAAAAAGGCATTCATGAAAATTGTAATCGAGTAGTAGCTTGGGAGAGTGGGAAACCTCTCGAAAGTTTCCTTTGTAATATCTTTTTGCCATTAGGTATTAAACAAAGCTCCATCTTTTCCTTATTTTCTTGCAAGTTTACTGCTTATTTGAGGGAGAGGGGTTGTGAGTTCATCACACTCTTCAATACTGTAAAATCCATGATTAAATCTCTTTGATGACCAAATTATGTCCTGATCTACTTAAACTAATCTGTAAAACCCCGTCTTTAATTTGTCTCCTTTGTGTGTTGTGTATATATTGTATACAATGACATGACTGCTTGTGCTGCTTCCTTAGTTCCTTCCCTGCATATCACACCTGAAAATTTGAGTTAATAAACCCAAAATAAAGTTTAAACAATATATCTTGTGTTGCTAATGGCTAAATAGGTCTAGTATCAGCACTCTTATCAGTTGAAGAATCACTAACTAAGCTACTCTATATTTGTTTGGAGATAAAGACTTACATGGTTACACCATGTCACCTAGTTCACCAAAAGTTGTATTGCCCATAATATTTTAATTCAAATCATTCAGTGCAAGGCATACTAAAGAATTTTAGTTTTGCGACTTAGCTAATGAGTAAGTTGTTAATCATTTGCTGTTGTCTTGTACATACGTATAAAGGAAAATAGCTTGCCACATACTCGTATCCAGCTTTGTGTTCAGCCAATCACAATCATAGAGGGATGGTGCCCTGGGTGACTACACTCCAATCTTTACAGTTTTCGGTAGCAATATCAATTTTCTTTGATTGATGTTTTGGGGCTCTGCTTTTTCTAACAACTAATCGATTCTAGTTCCTGTTCTCTGTGTACTTATGTTATGTTTGTGAAGGTTATTTTTCTGTAGAGTTTCTAATGGACTCATTTTTTAAATTCTTATTTTGTTGAGCTTCTAGTTGGCATATACACTGTTAGTTCTTTGATCAAGCATCGTTGATGTGAGATGAAGAGAGGGTGTGAGAAAAAATCTTTCAGGAACTGTAACAAGAGAGGAGAAGAAGACAGGATTAGCCAGATCATTCACTGGGTGATATCCTGTCTCGCCTTCCAATAGATGATGCTATCAGGACTAATGTTTTGTCATCAAGATGGAAAGAAATGTGGACCTTAGTTACTATTATTGATTTTATGTATTTTGTGAAGATGACGCAAGAGAATTTCGAGGGTTTGGTGTATCATGTTCTTCGCCACTGTAAATCAACTAACTTGGAAAGGTTCCAACTGCGATGTCCCGGAAAGAGAGACTTTTCATTAATACATGAACTGCAAAACGATTTTCATTACAAAACAGGATCTCTGGATTAAGATAGTGCAGACTGTCTCTCATTATCAATCTCTCTAGCAACTAGATGAATCACTTGTCCTGAGAGTATCATGCTCATATATACAATCAAGGTTGATTCGCTAATTGCTACCAGAGTGAGTAGTGACCGACTACAAAGACAACTCAGGAATTATTACAAAATAGACCTGGCATACGAATTAACATGGTACATATGCACAACTGTAACAACAAGCACAGTTAACTCTCATTTGCTAACATTACAAAAAATAGAAAGTTGAGTTTGACATGATATCTTCAAAAAAGGGCTCTTGAATGTCCAACCAACAAACTGCTTTCAGCTTCTTGCAGAATCGTCGACATAAAAGTAGATTTATAACAATTTTGGAAGCTGTTATCAACAATTCTAGCTTCTCCAATGGCAACTCATCTATCATTAAGAGGAAAGGGGCGTTCAGTAATTCACCATAACTTCAACATTCGAGCATTGTTCAACAGATACTTCTACTAAATGAGCTCATCTACACGTCCCTTGATTGATATTAAACCAACAAACTTCAGCTTCAGCTTAAAAATCAGGAGAACATTCTTTTGGTGGATTCCACAATCTGAACGGTCTTCTAATCAGGTCTTTCATCACGTGTAAGCATCCTCCTATCATCGAAATTATATAATCAATATCAACTCACCTGGACAGTTCAATTTCCAGAAATACACAATAAACATTTGCAGTTCGCATGACTGTCGTCTTGCCAATACTTGCATGTCTAATTCAAGACGCACAGTTTAGTGCTTTTGTTAGAAATTAAGGGAGCAAGACCAATAAAATTGAATCAGTCTTTGAACTGCATGAGTACCGTTCGTTGAAGAATCCTGAATAACACAAATATAAAACAGCAATTATAGCGACTTAAAAATTAATATTCAGCTGGTTGCAACTGCAAGACGTATGACAAGGAGACTTACAGAATAGAATCAGGAAGACAACGATAAGTGCTGTTATTAGCAGCTCTCCATGAGCAAAAAGAAGTACGGGCGGAAGGCTCAGATTCTGCATATTTCACTGCCTTGCGTATCACAATGCCACACTAGGTTATAGGAATCGGGGCTTGTACTAAGACAGAGCGTATCATCTAAGCAAGAAAGTTCTTCGAGTTTGGGGTATCAATCAGTTGACATAAGTGTGCTGAAACTCCTCTGTCTGATGTCAGTTCAAGTGCAATGTTTTTCAGTGTGGGAGAAATGTCAAAAATCAACGGAAACATCTGTCTCAAGATCACCTGAAGTAAATCTCTAGCAACTGGACTACGGGAGATGAAGGTTGTGTACTAACAGACACTATGGTAAGGATACCAAGCCGGAAAAATGCATGAGTTTTGAGGCATGGAAAAAGAAGACATACGAAGTCAGGTATCTCAATTCTCAACCATGAAGCCATGACCTCAACTCGAGAACTACCATTGTGTGGTAAGAGAAGAATGCACTTAGGGAAACAGAGGACATTGCAACATTCTCGTGATTTAGGAAATGTCGTCCTATCCAAAAACTAGTTTTTATTGAGATTACGTCTAGAAACTGGCAGAAGAGATCCACGCTCATGATGGAAGAACAATTAGTCC
>SNQN01013015.1:0-14439 GCA_008642245.1 Bassia scoparia
TGAGTATAAAATGTAGGTGAATGAAGACCACTTAATAATCACACAACTAGGCAAAGGTGTTATAAAATAAGTGACACAAACGTAACATGAAGTATATATAGAATGAAGTACGTTACGCGTATTTCATTATTTGTTCTTCTTTTGGCTTTTTAGCTGGATTTCTCCATTCATTGCTCTTTTGCTTCACCTTTCATTATTTCCACATGATTCGTCCCACTTAATTGTTCTTCTCCCTTTTTGTACATTTCCTTGCTATTAATCAATCTTATTATACAGTTAAATAGTTAATTAATTTGAGATAGATGGAACAATTCATCAAAATTTAAACATTGGTCTTTGTTATACATACACTGATCGTGTATTGGAGTATAATGTAGAGCATTCTATGTTTTTGATTGTACTCGTATAAACACACGTACATTTATTCATCGAGTGACCCCTCAACACTAGCTAGATATCTAATATTTATTACGAAATAGTACTGTATTTATTGATTTTTATGTGAACTTATTATCGTGTACAATAATAATTACTTTAAAAAAAGTGAAAAAAGAACATGCACGAATACAATCCTTTTGATATCATGTTAAGTTTAATGTAATCTTTAGAATCACCAAGTGTTTACATTTGGAAATGGTATAAGCTCAACCAATCCTCATTTTAGAAATTCGCATTTATCGATATATTTTTTGGCGTTTTATATATTTTTTTATTATAGGAAAAAAAATTCACCATCTTTGACGGATAACTAATTAGTCTAGCTAGGTTCACATAGATTATACTCCATATTAACCAACAATATATCATAATTTGACAATGCTTGATCAATAGGGCAGACTGTCTCTCAATTTTCAACCAATCAAACAACGTATTATATAATTATTCCATATTATAATAATTAATCCATATTAATTATGTATTACTAATAATATAGCAAGAGCGAGGTTGTTAAAGTTGTGTTGCAAAATTTGCGGCTTTTAATAACAAACCATTACAAAATAAAATGTATAAAAGAAGCAAAAACAAGGACGTGTCAGCGTGCAAATCTCAGCTTTGCTAGCATACCTTTAACTTTGCTCATAACATTATCATGATCTTTTATCATACTCTTAAAATCTAAGTTATGTTATGTTATATTATATGCTTTAATTTGAGACTATCTTTAGTTCACATGTATCAACTAATAGTCCAATAGTATATAATAATGTATTGTAATGTACATGAAGAAGTTTGTTGACCAAATCTAAAGGACAACAGTTCGTAGGCTGTCTGACATCTAATTAGCTAATAATGTTTTCGGCGTTAATTGCTACAATCAATAATCTTGTTCTGTTACTTATCACTTACTACCTAATTTGAGCATTAGTAGCGGAACCACACTACAGATTGGATATTGGAACACTCCTCAACATGCTCATCCAACACATATATATATATGACAAAAGTATAGGATACACATCCACATCGCACGACCTAAATTACTGCTGCATCAAGATTTAGTGACCCTCTTCGAATTCAAATCAGTAACCTTCTATCAACTATAGTGACTCTTACAGTTCTATAATACTATAGATGTAAAGTGAAAAGCGAATCACTATATTGCATCATAAAGCGTAAAATGATTGAGTGCACAAAAATATGCTGCATCTGATGGCATACAAACTTTCGCTGACACTAGATTGTAACATCTTTATTTATTAAATAACATACCCCATACAACGAACAAATAATAATGTACCCTTAATTAATCCCTAAATAATATAATGATGATATGAAGTAGAATATGTTCCAACTAATTAATTAAGCTCAATCAGATGTATACTAATGAACGAGATACATTACATCTAATTTGCTTTAATTTTACCGGTTTGTTATACTCTCATAATTATCTGATATGGAAAATGAAAAAATCTATTCGGTTGTAAACAGTTTTAATAAAATAATCATAAACTCACAATTAGTTGAATAACTAGAATAAATATCCGTCATTCTACTTCATTTCGAAAATTATACTAAATCGTACATGTATCCCAAATAATCACACCATACAAACTGTTTAATCATGTGTTCAATTTGAAAGCTGTGATAGAATCTTCAAAAATCAAGTGAGCTTTAACCGAAGCAAGGCAACAAATAATCACTGCTCAAATTTAATTATTACGCGCCCAAGTATATTTAGAAACCAAAATCAATTCGTGTGTAATTGACAATAGACACATACCTATCAAACACTAGACCGTTTTTTGGCCGATAGCTACTGATTGAAATTTGGCTCGAAAGTAGCGAATCGACTTGAATAGAACTGAATGACGCTAAAGTAAGCTGAACGAAGTTACCTCTCCGCTGATAGTTACTAGTTACACCAAGTTAGGAGGAAACAAACACAACTTGAAATCAGCTTTTCACTATCAACCACAAGCATTTATGTTGATTTGAAACAAGCCCCAACATCACAACGCCATAGCCATAGCAGTATTGATTAGTAGGATATCAACAAAACCCAACAACTGCTAATGCCACAACAAACAAAACTTCAATTCTTTAGCCCATTACTGCCATCTTATCAACAAACACACCCAAACTACTGTCAGCTGTCACAGCCCACAATATTCTGGGATTTCGCTTAATACTCCTTTCGTTATTTATTTAAATCAATACAATACTTTATTTTTTCACCTATAACGAGACAAAACTCTCTTACGACTATTCGCACAAACAAAATCTGAGACAAAACTTAAATTATAGAAAACGCTCCAAAAACATAATTACATTTTTACAAGAATAAGTACGAGTTAATAATTCTTCAATGAATCATGATTATGCTCCCATTATCCCAACCATGACGACTTCAAAAAAAATTACTTTACTACAACAGTAAAACCTCTCACAAAATATGGACTTATTATACTGTACCAAATGAGCCATTGAGATAGCACAATATGAAACGATAATAAAGGACCAATAATTGATTCACGAATATTTTACATCGACCGTCACCTAGCAACCTAAAAGCCCCCAACATCAGAGTTTTACATGGGGTATAGGGTAATGAACTAATGATCATCCAACTTAAAAAAGCTTATAAGGCTCCAAACTTAAGGAACTTTTATTGGACAAATTTTATATGAAATGGGATCATAATCCTAAAGTAAAATTCACAGTATAAATCGCATTTATTTATACTCCGCTAGATACCTATTTCATTAACTAATCTCTTTTCACATTTACCAGACCAAGTACTTATTATCGACCCATTTCGACTCACAACCCATATGACACGATTCGCCACACAACAAACCCCATATGCCGATGCCCTCATAACCGGTTCTAGTAATGATAGTGAAGCATGAACAATAATGATTGATAAAACATTTAGTCAATTTAAAGTGCTGTCGACTTAGCTTAAAAGATGCAATCCCACCCATTCACCACCCCCAAATCAAATCTACAATGCACGCTTCAATCTTGCAAGAGCCCAAATCTAAACTCCTGTCACGTGAAATCTAACCCGCACTTAATAGCTACCATCATCTAGTCGACAAATCGAGTTCTGTACACTCTATTTTAATCTCTAAACGCATTTCAATTTCTTCATTATTCACCGCGCTGCAATGGAGATGAAGTACAAAATTAAAAACATATAAAGTACCAAAATCATACCTATAAAATATATGTTTCTCCATACGAACTCATTTATTGCATGTTTCAAATTACTACCCCCATTTTCAATACTAAATTCCCTTCGTATTCTCTTGCTTTATTTCTTTCTAGATTCCTCCTTCTCTCTCTTCGGGACACACACATTCCTCATTTTTCTTCCAACAATCAGCGCTCCCTCTTTATAAACGTTCGGGCCAGCTCATGCTCTAAAATACGCAACAAAAGTCTACATTCCAGATTATTCTAGAACGTCAATTCCAACCCCTTAAATCATGGACATCAACTACTGGCCCAACACTCAGTAGAATTTTCCTAATCCAAATCACACCTTTTACCTACTCCATTTTACGGTTAATTCCCTTCGTTCCTAAACCTCTTGCAACATCACTGAAGAAGCTCAATGTCTATGAGTACAAAATTTAAGGTCCACATTCAATTCTTACCATCCGACTTAAAATCACTTTTTAAGTTTTTTTACGTATTTATTATCTGTGCAGTTTGACCTTAAGATTGAGTTGTCATTATTACTCTTAAATTTAATAATAAAAGTAATATTTTTTTTTAATTTTTCCATAATTCCTATTTTTTTAAACCACCAAAAAAGCCTAAAGTCATTGCACCATCTAAAATCTATAGTCAGTTCGATTATATATTTTCTCATTTAAAATAAATAAATAAATAAATGACTTGTTGAACTCATGAAGTTGAAACTCTCTAATAATGACCGTCCAGACTTCACAAAGCACAAACCTCCATTGGACCCCACATTACTTCCAACCACGCCAACTCATCCCATAAATTAAGTTTTTTCAACCAACTAATCTTTGTTAATCACTTTCTCGTTACAAATTAAATCCAGTCATGCAGAGCCGCCATTGCAGCACCTTCAACCACCACTTCCAACACCTTTCCGAATTTGTTATTATTAATATTACTTATCCATATTAGTATTCTCAACAATTACGGTTGACGCACAGCAGCCGTCCGCCGATCTCGTCATTTCAACGGTCGACCGAATGATTAAGATGAAGGACAAGAGAGTCAGTCATCCCAATGGCAAATAATCGTAATCTGTTTAGTCCTCTGGATTTTCATCACCGGATGGTATTTCGATAGTGCAGCAATGTTCCGATAATTCTTCAAGAGGGACCCACGACAGTTGGCCAGCCAGATGGAGGGTACAGCGCTGCATCGACCAATCGGTGTATCGACACCCATACCGGACGTTCTCTGCTACTCCGACGTGAAGGAGTTCAAGATAGCAAGGGAGCGCTTGGAGTCGTCGATATTTGATTAACGAGTTTGAGGGAACCGAAACGCGCGTTTGCTGCCTGTTTGCTGACCACGTGTTCATCCTGAGTGTATCTGACGCTTGGCTTTCCGGCGCACGCCACCTTGCCCCGTGTTGCCGTGCCAACACCTTTGACGTTCGCCACCGGGGGCGAGTTTGCCGGTAAGGCGAAGTAGTGCAATTATGTCCACTCTGGTCGATCAGAGTGCATCAATATACTCTGGAGGTTTAGGGTTGCACCCGAGCCGCCTAAGGGAGGGTCCCATGGCACACTCCACGGGAACACTCGCCTGGTCAGCCACCACGCTCCGGACCAGCGGAGGACGTGAGACGGTCACACTTAGGCTGCCCGATGAAATTCGGAAGCAGCTTATGGTGGCTCAGCCGAGGCTGAAGCGAACAACTAGCATGGTCGCTCTGCCTCGAGTGTCCAGCTCGAGGCGAGGGTACCGCGGCGGCGGTGGTGAGGGCAGCGGGAGTAGCCGTTATGGCCGGTTTTTCGGACGGTGGACAAACAAAAGTAACAGAGGTGATAATGATGGAGATGGAAGCGCGAGCTCGAAGAGGTCTAAAGGCGCCGTAGTGACGCCCATGGAGGCTTTGGCTAGGCTTCCGGTATGACGGACCTTTGTATAATTGTACATTTTTTTTTGTTACGTGTAGTAGGTAGCTTACGTACTACGTACTGTACAATTAGGTTTAATTTTTTTTAAAATTTTTGACAAGGATGCAAATTTGGCTTCATGTTGAAGCCTTCAATATAWTAGGAACCAAATCTCTTGTAGAATGGCAATAATAATGCATCATTCTGAGATTGAATTCTAAACCTACACTAAAAAAATTATATCGTGGGAGTTGTATTTTACTAAGTAGAGAACTATTCATTTATTTCATAATGTTTATTAATCGAGTTAATGTTGACATGTAGTCACACGTACATTGAGCAATTATGGTTGATCAAAAATATTTCTGGATTGCTATTTGAAGTCCGCTTTTACTGGAATCGAAATCCACATTTCATGTGAACTTCCGAATACGCCCTTTGATTCTCCCCCTCCCTAACCACCCAACACAACCCTTTCAACACCGACACCAACCGACAATCACCACCCAAGACATCCTACCACCGGAAATACCACCCTACCACCAACAAAGACCACCCTTAAACTTTGTTTTTTTTTTTTACTTTAGAACAAAAAAAAAATTTGAATTGATATGGTTGGCTCGCCCAGCCAAGGCGCCCAACCATATTAATTCAATTTTTTTTGGACATTAAAACAGTGGCGCCTTGGCTGGGCGTCCCAACCAAGGCTGCCACGCCTGGCCTAGGCGTAGCCACCATGCCACCCCATATTTTTTTTGGTTTTTCTAGAGTGGTTGCGCGTGGTGGCTTGGGGGTTGCGGTGGGGTCAAGATGGTGATTGCGTGGTGGCCTGGGTGGTTGCAAGGTGGCTTAGTGGTGGTGGGTATATATTAGGGCCGGGCAAGGGTAATACGGGAAGTTTACACGAAACGTGGACTTTGATTCCAATAAAAACGGATTTCGAATAGTAATCCCCAAAATATTTTAAAACACATGTTACTACGAAATACTTTGTAAGTTTTAATCTCGATCTGAACAACAAGTATTGTTTATAAGAGTTAGAGAATGTGTACAACAACACATATACAAGCTAGCTAAGTACTAAAAATCTAGGGTGGTAGGCTAGTACTTATCCTCAAGAATTAACTTCTAAGCAAGCCCTAAGTTTTATAATAATGTTAAACATTGTAATTTTAGTTTGTAATATATCATTGTCACCTAGATTAACGTTCTAGCTAATAACACTATTCTCAAAACTAACAATTCAATAAACTATATGATTATGCTACTTTAATGTTTGGTTTGTTACTTGTAAGTGATATAAATTAAAGTTAGATGTAGCAATTTCATAGGTTTAAAAGGAATCAAATTAAAACAGAGGAGAATTTTTTATTAAGAGGTACTCCACATTTTAAAAATCGGTTTATCTAGTTACTAGAAGACACATGCTATATTATACACAAAATAGATAACAAGTGTGCATTTTATATTAATGTTTGTAATTGATTGAAATTTGGTATGAATATTATTCTAATCATACGAGGCCAAATTTGGGTTGTTATGAGCTTAGGTGTTCATGCATGTGGATAAGTTTCATGCATGATTATGGATATTAATTAAAGCTTAATTATTGTCTATATTAAATTTAATTAACAATAAAAATTAAAAGCATAATGAGCCCCACAAAGGGCTGCTGATTTTTAAGAGTTAATTAAACTTTGGCACCCAACTCCTCCACAAATCCACGTTTTAATGTGAAACCTATACTTCCTTTCATAATACTCAAAACCACTTACTCATAGGTAATTTTTGAGATGAAAAAGATTGAGAGTAAGAAACTAGGGGAGCACATCGAGATCGAGGAGACATATAGTCCACGAAAAATGAACTTCGGGACAATTTTCATAAAAAAGTCGAAAAATTATACCATAGGTCCACATGGTTATACAATGAACCCGCGCAAAATTGTAAGCAAAGAAGTCATTATGGCCAAAATAAAAAGATAAAAAAGGCAAACATGTTGGACGCTATTGCGCCTAGTTGGGCGCAATTACGCCAACATAAGTGGTTTCACGCACCATTTGCCTTAAAGAAGAGGTCTTGGATTCTCATTTTAGGAAACAATGTTTCTAAGAGAGCTTTGTCCAAATTTCATCTCAAACTATCTTTCTCTTACACAAATAAGCAAATTCAAACCTCTCAAATTCGCATCTAAACACACACAACAAATCAAGTTCGATTCTGGGTTCTTCAAGGGGTTCTTTTAATTGTTTGAAGCATCGTTCTCGCAACAGTGACATTATGTTGCTAGGTAGGTTTGTGGCCAAAATCTCAATTCAACCCCTTCTGCATGTTGTTATTAGAAATTTCGACTTTGCATGTAATTTAATGAACACTATTCGACTTCGATTAAAAACAATCTTAGGCGAAACTTCTAATTCCTGCTGAGTGTTTGCATGCTTGTCATCACGTACAATTATCATCCTTAAACAAGAACGGTCTACTAGAATTTCGCCTAAGGCCGACCGTTCTAATTCTTGAGTGTTTGCATGCTTGTTCGGAAATTTCATGTTCTTCAATTACGTCTAATAGATAATAATGGAAAACCGACACTAGGGCTTCTGGAATATGAAATTAAGAAAAACTTATCACCAACAAGTCCACAACAATTAGTCCTATTAGCATATATTTTGTTAAACAACCCGCATAGTACTCTTGCATGCTTAGGGTTAACACAGAAGTAAATATCTAGGTTGTTGTCTTTTGACAATGGACTCCCAATGATGAGTAAAGACCGCTGAGATCCGCGGGGGGGGGGGGGATTGTGCACTTACTTCTCTTACCTCGTCCTATAATCAATGACCTTTGTGCACACCAGACCATGGAATCCTTCACCCCGCATTATGTCTCAACAAGGCTAAAGCGGTTCCACAGCTCTCGAAAAGAGTACAACGATGACTTCTTCTACTCGTATTTTTGAGTATAAATTAACAATCCATACAACTCATAACTATGCAATAAGTAATAATTCAATTCATGTAAAACAAGGTCTCACAGAGGCTATATCCCCAGAGAGAGGACCAACGAGCGAGCCAGCCGAGAGGATGCCCATCACCCGTACAGTTTTTTAAGGAATAAATGCGCTAGTTACAATATACAGTTGTACTTCTAATAATTAAACATGCATGGTCACTTGTTTGCAATCTCAAAGTAATGGAGATAGTATCACAATCAATTTTTTTGACCCACTTTAAATAACTCTTGACAAAGTTGAATTTTCATACATAACTTAAAGGGGAGAAAAAATTACCCCACATTTTGGACTACTTTTTTTGACAATTCAATAGTGTACAACATATAATCCCTTTTAACCCAATAATCTAAACAAATAAATAAGACAAAATTAATGGCATATCTTGCTAATTAACTTACAAAGATTTACATACAAAAAGTAAACCTCTTCCTCTCAAATCAATCCCACCCACCAAAAAAAAAGAAAAAGAAATTTTTATATAGAAAATGAACATAGATATATAATAACTAATCCTAAAATTAATTAATTAAGTAATGAACAAATCATGCACCTCATCACTTGACAAGCTCACCATAAGCAAACTGAAACGCAAACCGGTTAGAAGCAAATTGAACCGAGTCATGAGGCTTGACTCGCTCCCCGAACCGAGCCGACTCGAACCGGCCCCAACTCAAGACCATCTTCTCCTCCTTAAACCCTTTAACCTCCCCAACTTTGTCCTTCATCTCACCCACCAACCCCCACAAATCCTCCACCAAACCCGACCCGTTTACGTCGAACAACCCGGTAAGCCTSTCCTTGCAGTCCTCCAGCCTCTTTAGGGCACACACCAACTCAACCGAGTCGACAAAACTGAGGCAACTCAGTCTTTCCTTGAACTCCTCAACTCGGATGACAATCTCATCAACTGTTGTGAAGTAATCTTCACCCACTAAACCCATTACTTCGATCAACAACTTGTTGCCTTCCAAATGCACGCAATCTGGTGATTTGCATATTTCCTCCAACACATTRATCAAACCATCAATCTCTCTTAGCAAATCCTTACACAAAAGAGAGGCTATTATTTCCTTAGCTTTCTCTCTTTCCAAGGTACATGAAGTTGAGTACAAAAARTAACCTAGTATTCTAGAAGTAGACAAGATTTGTTCCARGTATTTTGCGTACCACCTGATCCACGTGCTTAGCTCCCACGTCGTGGGAGACGAGTTGTCCCGAAAATCCGAGAGTTTTAGGTAGTTCCGGCCGCCGGTCGCCGGGTAGACGGAGAGCTGGTCGTGCAAGATGAAGTTGCCGCGTCGGACGATGACGTGGAGGGCTAGGAGGGACTTGATGGCCACGGCCGAGGAGGAGGTCTTGTGGGAGCCGCCGCATATGAGGACGTCGGAATCATCACCGCCGCCAGCCCCGCGCGTGGGCCCTCCCAGGCCGCGGAGTATGGCGGAGAGGTGGGCTTTCCGGAGGAGGACGGTCGGCTTCGTGGTTGGATGGCGCGTAGGACGGTAAGGCGTAGCCGCGCGGTGGTGTGGTTGCGGAGAGGAGGGCAGCCTTGCCTATGGATGCCTTGTCCTTGACCTACCTATTAATGTCACCGTGAGAGTCCCATTATTGTTGTTTTTCTTTGGTTTAGGGTTTTTTTTTGGAAGTTGAAAATGTAGAAAAATGGGAAGTTTTAATTGAAGATAAGTTTTGAAATTTATTAATATAGGTCGAGAAGTTGAATGTATCAACGGTTATGTGTATGTGGTGTTGTATGTTGGGTTCCCAGTAAAGTTGATGGGTGGTAGTTAAGGAGATAAGGAAAATGGGGGGTCAACATTCATGAGAGTCAAAGATAAGGATTAGAAGCAAATTATCTTTTGATGGTGAGAAACCGTCCATTTCATACGTCAATTTCATGTCTTATCCATCCATGTTTCAAATGGACCTAATGGGTAATAAATAATAAGGTAGGTGTGAATGTTCAAAAATTTATTTCATTTGGTGCATTTATGTTCTTGTTACTAACAAAACATAATATGTTTTTTTTTTTTTTTATATTGTAATTTGTATCTTGAAGAAATCTTGTTAAAAAATTGATTACGAGTAAAAAAGTTCAAACTTTAGCCGTTCAAAATTCATTGATCGGACACCATCACTATATAAACACTTATTTATTCTAGGTGCAATCAATATGAAATCTACGTAGTGTAGGCTAAATTACATATGTCTACAGTATCATATACTGTTTATTATATATTTACATATTTTAACGTATTCTGTGGAGTTTACCTCACATGATTCAATTTAGTATATATAAATATCAAGAGGTGTTGAGATGGAGTTTGTATCAGTAGAGGCTCATCAGTGCCCTACAGAATTCATCATACGACTCTCATTACATTGCAGTATGTAGCGTACCGTCTGGCAATACCCTGCAAAAAAAATCGAACTTCTATTTCAACCAATGAAGGTTGTTCGGTTATGATCCGTTAGGTTGCATCGAGTCGCCTATGAATTTATGAGCTAGCCATGATGTCCCACCGGACGAACGTTTTGACGAGCGAGGTGTCGTTAGGTGACGTAGTGGAACGCTCAAACATTATATAGCCTATATATCAACTAGATGCACAAAGATGAACTTAAAGTCTTATGTGGATCACTAATTAAATACTAACTAATCAAATAAAAAAATGAGATTACTCGGAGAGAGAGGTTTGATCTGAGAGTTGATGATGACATTATATAACAACTTAACTTCCAACCATAATAGCTTGATTAACATAAAGCATACACACTTTATTCACAACTTTGCTTTTGAGATTTATTGCAGTACTCAATTTGAGGAGTGCAAATCATCGCAATTCAGTACTCAATTCATCACCCTTTGTTGTCTCGATTTTGTGTGTCCCACAACATGCACCATTTCACTGCCACCCTTGTGCAACTTTGAATGTATTGCGCGGCACTTTGCTGGCTGAGTATTTCTACTGCATATGTCGTTGTTCTTTTACACTTGTCCTTGTTTTTGCTGCATTCCTTCTGTGTTTTACAACGTGGTATAGATCAAATAATCGTTAATCCTATTTGCTTCCTTCCGTAACGTAAAGATTGTACAACACGAATTACATGTGGTATTTAAGCATTATCACATATGGATTTATATAATAAACAATTGGTCACGGTTCTATTATTTTCATCTCTTTTGAAATCTGTACTTTTTTTTATTTTCTCCTTTACACGTAATTTATTTCTGCTTGTATATTCGAGTAATATAATTGTATAATTATATATATATATTATCATTATTTATTTTTAATTTTCTATAACAACATTCTTGCACTCAAACAATCTGATTTTTAATAGGCAACTGATTACGCACTCTAAATCAAATCTGGCACTCCATTTTTAAACAGACCTAACGCGGTCGTTATGGTATCTGACGCTCAATTTTTAATGACATTGGAGTTATGATTTGTTTTTGGATTGCTGTAAACCAGTTTCCTGATTTTAGCTCTCTCTTACTTTTCTGATCTATTATAATAGTTTACCAATTGTACCCCAAAGTAATAATGAAAGTATGAAACAATGACTGCAGGAAGGTCACGGTGTCGAATTCACAATGTGTGGGCAAAAGCAAGAGTGTTTAACACCATGACTCAACAATTTTTAACAATTATTGCTGCATATTTTATTACTACTAGTTCTGACATTGCTAAGCTTATTACAACAATATTGCAATATGCAAAGTAACCTTGCTCTTTACATAACCATGAAGATACAACATCTTACGATTGTAGTTAAGAATGATTGGTTTTGTATGCTAGGCTAGGAGTGATCTTGCTGATGATGTATCTTGGAATTGAGGTTTCTATTCCTTTCCTCGAAGCTCTGCAACGAATTTCTTCGATTCATTCGATCTTGGGTGACTCCATACTACTTCACTCCGATTTATCATGAGGGATTTATGCATTTGATTCGTTACTGATGTTGTTAGCATAAACCATCTTCATTCCTTTCATTGTTTTGAGTATCTTATCAACTAGGAGCGATTGGGTCTAGATTGATCTTTTGACAATGATCTGAGCCAGTGCTGATTTTGCAAATTTATGGAGGTCTAAATCATCTTCGAAAGTTGTGTTTCTATGTGGAACTCTTTGCTGTCATCTATCTCGTATCAACACAGATGCCGAAACTCTGAATGTCTACCTTCCTTAGGATGCCATCAATACCTAGGCCATACTCTGTCACTATAACAAGTGAAGTGCTTTATATAAGCAAAGAAAAAAGTTTACACAAAAAAGGGAACGTGACGGGTAATATATTTCACTTTCTCCGTAACAATTAGATGTACACCTGCTTATCTTGGCATTACCTGGAGCGGCCATATCCAACAGTCCCTTGCAACTGCAACGAGCTGTAGCATCGACAGTTGTGGCAGAGCGAATCTTGCCAAGCCACAATGTCCCCAACTACGGCCACCATATCATCGCAGGCACGAATGTTATCGGCTTCAGGTCACAGATGGATCAGCGAACTCACAACGTATATGTAATAACTATTGCACTAGCAAACATCGATGGCAATATTTACTCTTGGTAAGGGAGGTTCTTAGATGATCGGTCCTCGTAATCCAACCCGGATGTAAGACTTCCAGTCGCATGAACTGCATAAACCAGTGCTTGAAAATTCATTATGCCCTGGTAATCCATGTACTCGAGCGCAGTACTTAAGAACCAGGTTCCGTGAGCGGGATCTCTCAACACTTGGCATTCTACCATGAAACTCTTGGCGGCTCCTTTTTGTTCAAGCCTGATAACTTTAACAGCCACAACTGCGTTGCTTTCGGAGTCAAGTAATCCCCTGTAGACAGAGCTGAAATGTCCTGCGCCMATCAAATTTGCTTCCGAAAACCCATTGGTTGCTCTCATAAGCATGCCATAAGATACTTTCGAGAAACAATTGTCGAACTTCAAAGATGATATGTGTGATTTAGTGTTCTTTTTCTTCCTAAAATGAAGCAGGAAGTAAGAAGCTGACACTATTGACACARCAACCACCAAACAAGCRACTACTATGACTACGATCCTTGCAACAGACAAGCTCCGACTGGCTTTGGCCGGACACCTAGGCAAATGAAGCCCACGGATCCCTCCGCAAAGATTGCTGTTCCTCGAAATTGTCAAACCGGTTAAATTTGCAAAAACACCTTCTCTAGGGACCTCCCCCTCAAAGTTGTTATAAGATACATCTAGTACCTTCAATGGGAAATTGGCCAAGAAATATGGAATTTGACCTGATAACTTATTATGAGAAAGATTTAAATATTTCATGCTTGATAATGCCTTGAAAGATTGAGGGATAGATCCACTAAAGAGGTTATCTCCCATGTACAGATTCTCGAGATTGGTGCAGCTACTTAGACCAGCAGGAAGCTCTCCGGAGAAAGAATTTCGCGATAGGTCCAGCCTCGTTAAATGGATTAGTTGCTCRATCTCTGATGGGATGACTCCTTGAAGATGGTTACGTTCCAAACTTAACTCGACTAACATAGAAGAGTCATGGAACAATTGAGGAGGTAGAACWCCAMTAAGGCTATTATCAAAAAGTGACAAGTACAATAAATTTGTACACTCTCCTAGACTTGAGGGTATAGCTCCATAGAAGTTGTTCTTACCCAAGTAGAGCTYACTCAACCGCGATAGCTTTGCAATCGAGTGAGGAATACTTCCACTAAGGAAATTTCCTTCACAGCTAAATGCTTCTAGGTTTGTTAGCTTCTCTATTTGAGGTGAAATATACCCCGTTAATCGGTTATCGAATATGCCCAATCGCCTCAAGCTAGTTAAGTTGTACAACTCTAATGGAATGGTTCCAACAATTTGGTTTTCT